>VMDO01015299.1:27734-51692 GCA_007922755.1 Pedetes capensis | reverse complement strand
CTCCAGGAAAAAAAAAAAAAAAAAAAAAAAATTGTTCTCCGTGTTGGAGATTGACTTCAGAATGTGCTAAGCCTGGGCTCTACCGCTGAGCCATAGCCACAGCAGACAATGCCAACCTGACTACACATCACCCCCATCAGAACGCCTGCTTCCACCGGGCACACTCAGAACTCCTGCGTGTGTGTTCGTCTGATTCAGCACCTGGCACGGTGAGTGGCACAGAGCAGGTGCTGAATAAAAAGAAGGTGGGTAGCAGGGCACTGTGGCGAACGACTGTCATCCCAACACTCTGGAGCCTGACGCAGGGGGACGGACTTGAGTCCAAGGCCAGCCTGGGCTACATAGTGAGACCCTGTCTCAAAACAAAAACAAACCAAAAAATCCCAGTGACTCGAGAGGCCAAGGTAGCCTGTGCAACTTGGTCAGACCCTGTCTCAAAAACAAATAAGTAGGCGGGGCACGGTGGCGCATGCCTGTAATCCCAGCAGCTCGGGAGGCAGAGGTGGGAGGATCGCAAGTTGGAGACTAGAGGCAGTCTGCGTAACTTAGTGAGACCTTGTCTCAAAAAGTAAACAAAATGGGCTGGGGGTGCAGCTCAGTGGTCCAGCAATTGCAAAGTATGCAGGCTCGAGGCCCTGGGTTCAACCCTCAGTACCGCAAAACAAACAAACAAGTAAATAAACAAATAAAAAGGGTCTGGGGGAGAGGCTCAGTGCACAGGCCCAGTAGGATGCAAGAAGCCCTTGGTTCAACCCCTAGAACTACAATAACAACAACAACAACAACAACAATAATAACGATAATGGGACGAAGGAGTTTTAATCCAAGCTGAAAATGTCTGGCGGGTCCCCAGTGGAGAAGCCCAGAATTCTGGCCGAACCTACCTTGACGCAGGGCACGTACACAGGGTTGAGAGTCTCGCCACCTAGCCGTACGGGCACCAGGATGACCACAGACTTCCACTCGCCTGTGGCATCTGGCCTGGCCACCAGCCGTGCCACGTCTGCCTTGTACACTGCAGGGGGAGGACAGCAGCAGGTCACCTTCCCAGCGACCCTTCAAGCCCCAGAACATGGCTCTCTAGCCCCGGGGCCCCAGCTTCACCTGTGCGACCTCTTGGTGGGCAACACTATCACTGTCAGCAAAGAATGTCTTTCTAGTGGCCCCTCAGTGCCTCCAGACAAGGCCAGTCATGGTGGTGCACACCTGTAATCCCAGCCCTCGGGAGGCGGATGCAGGAGGATCGCAGGTTCCAGGATAGGGGCAGCCTGCGTAACTTAGCAAGACCTTGACTCAAAATAACAAGTGGGCTGGGGGTGCAGCCTAGTGGTAGAGCACTTGCAAAGTATATGGGAGGCCCTGGGTTCAGCCTCTAAGTACCGGGAAAAAAAAGTGAAGAGGACCAAGATAAGACCTCGTCTCTCATCTCTCACTGCGTCCTCTCTTGGTTCTGAAGGAAGAGGCAGAGAGGCAGAGGGGGGACCCTGTGTACACCTTTTTTTTTTTTTTTTTGCAGTTGGGGGCTTAACCCAGGGTCTCATGCATGCTTTACATGAGCTCCACCACTGACCCAGAACCCTACCTCATTTTTTGCTTTTTATTTATATTTTTATTTATTTATTTATTTATTTATAACGGTATTGAGGTTTGAAGCCAGGGCCTCGCTCCTGCATGCTCTGCAAGTGCTGGACCACTGAGCTGCACCCCCAGCCCATTTTTTGACTTTTTGAGACAGGGTCTCGCTAAATTACGCAGACTGCCTCTGGTCTCGAACTTGTGGTCCTCCTGCCTCCGCCTCCCGAGTTGCTGGGATTACAGGCGTGCGCCACCGCGCCTGGCATTTTTTGCTTTTTATTGTGAGACAGGATCTCTTTGAAATTATGAAAGCTGCCTCTGGCCTTGAACCTGTGATCCTTGTCTCCACCTCCCGGATGGCTGGGGTTACAGGTGTGTGCCACCGCACCTGGCTTTTGTTTTGTTTTTTGAGATGGGGTCTCACTGTAGCTCAGGCTCGTCTATAACTTGCCTACATAGACCAGGCTGGCCTGGAACTCTCATTGATCCTCCTGCCTTAGCCTCCCGAGTGCTGCAATTACAGGCGTGCACCCCACACTGCTTTCCAGTGCGCACACTTACAGTGGGGGCCTAGAATCTTCCCAAGTGAACCTCTGCCCCAGGTGCCCCAGGAACCACCTGCCCCAGGTGGATCCTAAGGCCGTGCTGAGGTCAAGGAGACCCCCGCCCCCCTGGATCCTGGCCCCTACCTGTGCAGTCCTGAGAAACGTACACCACCAGCCGAGGGACCTCTGAGCAGCTATCCACGGCTTTCCTGGGGGCAGGAGGGGAGGCCTGAGTGCCCGGGGTGCCTGGCACGTTCCCACGGCCCCTGAAGCAACCCTCACCTGAGGATGTGGGCCACCAGCGACGGCCCATACCAGTCTCCCGCCTTCTTGCCTGAGCTCTGCCCAAGCTCCACCAGGCGGTGAAGGCCGAAAGGGGCCCGGGGGTGGTCAGCGAACCAGGACACGATCTGGCGATGCCGACGTTCCTGCTCCAGCTCAGGGGCGCCCTGAGCCCAGCGTGAGGCCATCCAGCGGGGAGGCCCGCGGCACCGGCTGGGGGAGGCTGACCCGGACAGCTCTGGCGGGGCCAGGCCAGTGCCCTCCGCCCACGTCCAGTCTGGGGGGGATGGAGCACATAATCAAATAATGCTCGCGTGTGTGTGTGTGTGTGTGTGTGTGTGTGTGTGTGAGATGGGACATGGTTCCCCATTACATTACACACAATTCTCATATGCCAGAGAACTGCAGACTGAACTACAGTTTTCAGGTGCCTAAGATGTCTATTTTATTACATAAATAACATGATGCTGGAGATCGAACCTAAGGCGCTGCACCTGCCAAGCACACATTCTACCACAGAGCTCCATGCCCAGCCCCAGCTTTTTTATTTATTTATTTACTTTTGCAGTATGTTGGGGTTGAATCCAGGGCTTCTCCCATACTTTGAAAGCACTCTAACGCTGAACTGCACCCCCCGCTCATTTTCATTTAGAGTGAATTACACAGGCTGCCTCTGGCCTCGAGTTTGCCATCGTCCTGCTCTGCCTCCAGAGTGGCTGGGATTACAGGAGCGCGCCATCACGGCGCATTTTTGTTTTGTTTTTGTTTGGTTTGTTTGTTTGTTTTGAGACAGGGTCTTGCCATGTAGTCTAGGCTAATCTTGAACTTGCTATGTAGCCCTGACTCGCCTTGAACTCCCCATCTCCTGCCTCAGTCTTCCACGTGCTGGGATTACAGGCACACACATTGCTAGGCGTGGCTGATAACACACAATTTCAGTGCAACGTTAAACTCTTTGCGAACAGTTCTCACACTGCTGCCACACGAGGCTGGCTGTTTTCCTAGCCCGCCCCTTCTCTCCACAGAGCTTACCTCGGGGCAGGAAATGCAGCAGCAGGCCCTGGGCCAGCATCATCTGGCCGCTGCGTAACATACATCCCCAGCCACAGTCTGAGGTCAGGCAGCCCCCAGCCAGGGGTGGGAAGTCGCGGCGGTAGGTGAGCCACAGGCGGGACACAAAGTCCCGCTGGAAACGCTGGATGTCACCTGCAAGAACCAGTCTATCAGCTGTCACCAGGAACACCCCTGAGGGGCCTCCCCCAACCCGGTCCTGGCAGCCACCAACTCACCCTCGCCTTCAAAACGGTAGCGGCGGCCGCAGAGATGAATGGTGGAGATCTTGCTAAAGCTGGTCCGGCTTTTAACTGCCCAACCTGGGGAGACGCAGGGCAGCGCCCAGCGAGATGAAGCACTTGCTAGTCAGCAATAGCGCTTCCGCTCTCCCATCTGTGCAATGGGTGCGATCCTAGTTCCGATCTCAGGGGGCAGCTCTGGAAAATCCATGCAACACCCCTCTGAGACCCAGGTGGGTCCCTAGTAACAGCTGCCTGAGTGTCCACCATCAACTCAGGGTGAATTAGGGCCGTTCTGACTGCACCCATTTTTTAAGCAGTATTTTATTTTGTTTTATCTTGAGACAGGGTCTGGCCAAGTTGTGCAGCCTCCCTTTGGCCTCGATCTTGCCATACTCTTGCCTCAGCCTCCAGAGTCGCTGGGATTTACTGGCTACTGTACCCCTTATGCTGAGGACGGGGGCTGCGGGGCGCAGACAGGCAAAGATGTTGGCCCAAGGTCAAAAGGGGGAAATGGGTAAGGCTTGAAGACATTCCCTGTCTGACCTGCCCCAGGTCCACCCTGGGCTGGGCTGGGCTGGGTAGGGTAGGGCGGGGGACCACAGGTGACTCACAGGAAGGGATCGGAAGGTGGGACACTCTGCAGAAAGGGGTGTGGTCTCCTCGCACCCCACCCCTGACCTCGCAGCCCCCTCCTCACCGTACTTGACGTTGTTCCAGGCAGTCAGAAACTTGGCCTTGAACTTGTCCACTTCGTCCGGCTCCCCGGGGTCGACGACTCCCGCCAAGCTGAGAGCGGGGCCGCTGGCTCCGGGAGGACCTAGGTTGGCGGGGTCTGCGATCCGGGGGTCCCGCGGTCGGCGGCCCTCGGGCCGGCGCGCGTCCTCCGGGCTCCGGCTCCGGTACTGCGCGGCGGCCGGCGACACCGAGTTCATGGACGCGCCGGGCAGGCGGACCGACGGCCCTGGGGGGCGCCCCGCAGCCGAGGACACGGGGTCCACGTGGAAGGCGCTACTCGGGCCCCGCCGCCGGGCTCCCGGGCACCGCGCGAACGGGAGCCACCGCCACCACTGCTGCTACCCGCGCCGCCGCGGCCAGCGCCATCTTGGACGCCCGGGGCCCCGGATGGAGGCGGGCGTGACCCGGCCGGAGGCCCTGCCCTGGCGCGGCCCCCAGCAGGGGGGCGGTGGGCCCCCGCCCTGGCCCCAGGGCCGCCGCGCGGGGGAACCCAAAGACCAGACGCCTCCCCGCCACCCGCCGCGCCCACCTTATCGCACCGCCCAGGCGCGCGCGAGCCCCGGCGGGCCCTTATCAGGGGCCCCAGAGCTGAAAGCCACGCCCATAACCACGCCCCGACACGCCCTCGGGAACGCCCCTAGCTCCGCCCCCTCCTCCTGACAGCCGGGCGGGGGCTCTGGCCTGAACTTGCACCTGTCCGCGCTCTTCTAGCCGCCAAAGCCATCAGCAGCGGGCTGCTGACCGAGAACCTGTCTCAGCCTGGGGCTCAGATCTCCTGGGTGCGACCCCCTGGACAAGTCACGCCTCTCTATGCCTCAGTTTCCTCAAGTGCAAATTAGAACTGTAATGCACACAACATGACGAATCTTAAGAGGGTGTGAGCGCCCCCTCATCCCCAAGGCAGGTCGTCAACCCAGAATCAACTTCGGCTTGGGGCCAAAGCTGAATGGGACCCCCCCTCCTTCTTTGTCCCTCGCTCCTGCAAGCCGCGACTCTCTGTGCCTCAGTTTCCCCCGTACCAAAATGGGCTGGGATGCTTGCAAAAACGTCAGTAAAGCTTCATGTGAGTGATAGCCAGGGAAATAATCCGGTTCAAGAAAAGGAAAAGAACATAGGCTATAATTCCTTTTAAACATGAAACTGGAGAAAAGGCATTCGCGTCTATGGTGGCCCAAAGCATATCAGGTTGCCTGGGGATGAAGGTGGGGACGAGGAAGAGGGAAGGATTAGAGAAAGGCATGGGGCGTTGGCTTCCCTAAGGGGAGACCTCATCAGGGTGTCCACTTAAAATGTGTTTGGTTTATGACATGTCAATTATCCCCCAATAAAGCCATAAACTTGTTTAAAAGGATCTAAATTATAAAGATCGTGGAAGATGAGCTGAGTTCATCCGTATAGAGTGCTTAGTGTGGCATCGGAGGAGCAGAGCCTAGCTGGAGCCAATCTTAGTGACATTGACATGACCCTGTCAGCCACAGAGAGAGTGGCCTCTAGTGGCCAGCCCGAGGGCTCCGGTCTCAGCCAGCTGCAGGAAATTAGATTAGGATTTGAATGAGGGTGTGGGCTGAGAAGAAGGCACAAAAAGGACAGCCACCTGTCCTTTTTCTGTTCTCCCCACCCCTCAATCACTCCTTCCTGTCTCTTCTCTCAAACTCAGCCAGTCCATTCCCAGGCTGGGTGCGGAGGTGCACACCTGTAACCCCAGCGACTCAGGAGGCGGAGGAAGGAGAATCGTGAGTTAAGGAGGCAGAGCATGAATTCCAGGCCAATGACAGTCTGCATAATTGAGCAAGACCCAGATTCAAAATTAAAAATTAAAAAATAGGCTGGGGGTGCAGCCCAATGGTGCAGCACTTGCAAAGCGTGTGCAAGGTTCCGGGTTCAACTCTCAAGTACTGCCAAAAAAATGAAAAAGACAAATACATACCAACCTCAGGTCCTTTGTACCTGCCATTTCCTCAGCCTGGCCCACCCTTTTCAGCATGGCTCTTCCTCAAGTCTTTCAGCTCTTTTGTTGTTGTTGTTGGTGGTGGTGGTGGTTTGAGTTGATGGTTTTGTTTTGGAGTGTTTTATTTTATTAACATTTATTTTTGAGAGTCTCCATGTGTAGTGAGGCTGGTCTGAGACCCACTATGTTGACTAGGCTGGCATCAAACTCATAACCATCCTCCTCCCTCAGGGTCCTGAGTGGTGGGATTACAGGCGTGCGCCACTGCACCTGCTCCTATAGCCATTTCTTGCTCACAGTCTTGGAGGCTGGAAGTCCAAGATTAGGGTGGTGGCATGGTGGGAGGCTTGGTGGGGACCTTCCTTCAAGTTGTGTCCTCAGATGGCCTTCCTCGGTATGAGCATGTGGTAAGAAACATCACAGGTCCCTTCTTCTTTTTATTTATTGGTTTATTTACTTATTTGCAGTGCTAGGGATTGAACCCATGGCCTTATGTGTTGGGCAAGTGCTCTACCACTGAACTTCACCCCTAGCCCCTCTTCTTGTTTTCATATGGACAGTGATGTCATGATGAGTGCCCCATTCTCATGGCCTGTTGTTGTTGTTGTTGTTGTTGTTGGGTGCCCTCGAGTCAATATCCGACTCATAGCAACCCAACATACAACAGGTGAAACACTATTGTCAGTGCTTCTCTGCTGTTTATAGGGTTTTCAATGACTGATTGTTTTTTGGGAGTGGGCTGCCAGGTCCATCTCCCAAGCCTACAGCACCTGGTATTTCCAGGTGGTCTCTCATTGAAGGACTAACCAGACTCGACCCTGCTTAGCTTCTGAGATCTGACAGGATTGGACGCCACAGTGGTATGGCTGCGGGCTCCTCATGGCCTCTGTATCCTTAATTGTCTCCCAAAGGTTTGACCTCCAAATACCATCACATAGGAGACTGGGGTTATAGCATATAAATTTGAGAGAGACACAGACTTTTAAGCCATAGCACTGATGTTTTATATAAAATGTATGTATATATATTTATATAAACTTATACTTGGATATTTATATAAATAGGTTTATATGTAGAAAAATGTTTCTGTGTGTCTCTATCTTGTTCCCATGGCCCTTGGTGAAATATATTATACCCTGGAAATCCCTCTCAGGCTGAGCGTGTACTGAAATAAATATAAACATATAAACATAAGTAAATATAAATATATTACCTATGCCCCTACCGGGCTGGGATTTGGCTCAGTGGGTAGAGCGCTGCGCTGCAGTCTCTGAGGTCCCGAGTTCAATTCCCAGCACCGCAAAAATGGGAGAAGGGCCTGGCAATCCACTCCCAAGGCAATCCCGAAGCACTCAGCCATTGAAAACCCTATGAGGGTCGCTATGAGTCGGATACCGACTCGACGGCACCTAACAACAACAATGCCCCTACCACCTTGTGTGGGCGGGTCCAGGGAAAGAGTCCTTGTGTTCTTGTTGTTAGGTGCTGTCGAGTTGATGTGTGACTCATAGCGACCCTATGTACAAGAGGCGGAACACTATTATTGTCAGTGCTTCTCTGCTGTTCACAGGGGTTTCAATGGTGAACTGATTTTTGGGAGTGGGTTGCTGGGTCTGTCTCTCAAGCCTACAACACCTGGTGTTCCCAGGCGGTCTCCCATCCAAGGACTAACCAGGCCAACCCTGCTTAGCTTCCGAGATCTGATAGATCGGAAGCCACAGGGCTATCACTGTAGGCTTCTGTGTTCTTAGCACTCAGCATATGATCTGGCACATTGTAGGAGCTCGCTCAAAAACACAGTAGGGGCAACAAATAATATGTGTAGGATGGATGGAAAACTTGGAGGTTTTGGTTGTGAGAAGTGAGCCCCAGAGGAGAATCTTTGGGGGGGCCGACACCCCCCACACACCATGGCCTTGGTTGGTTTGTTCCTTAAAGAATGACACAGATTCCCTTCCCTCTACCTCTTTCCCCATAATCCAGCCAGCTCCCTGTCTAAGTCACGGTCCGTAGGGCAGGGTCCAGCCACCAACTCTGTTCCTCCCCAAGATGTCCACTGCCCCAGGAACACGAGGGCAGAAGTTTTCTTCTGTTTTCTTTGCAGTGCTGAGGCTCAGTCCAGGGTTTTACGCATGCTAAATATGCTACCACTGAGCCCCACATCTAGCCCTGGGATATTTTAATATGTACCGTTCACTGTGTGCCAATTATGCCGTGGGAGTTTTCTCTTTCTCCTCTCTCTGTCTTGCTCTTTCTTCCTCCTCCTCCTCCTCCTCCTGCTTCTTCTTCTTCTTCTTCTTCTATTTTTCAATATTGACAGGTTGAAGCCAGAGCCTCGCATATTCTAGGCAAGTGCTCTACCCCAAGGCTGCAGCCTCAATCCCTTTTTTATTCTTAATTTTTTTCTTTCTTTCTTCTTCTTCTTCTTCTTTTTTTTTTTTTTTTTTTTTTTTTTTTTTTTTTTTTTTTTTTTTTTTTTTTTTTTTTTTTTTTTTTTTTTTTTTTTTTTTTTTTTGCAGTACTGGGGGTTGAACCCAGGGTCTCCCGCTTGCATGCTTTGCAAGTGCTGGACTACTGAGCTGCGCTCCCAGCCCATTTTTTTACTTTTTTGAGACAGGGTCTCTCTAAATTACACAGACTTTGTCTGGTCTCGAACTTGCAATCCTCCTGCCTCCGCCTCCGGAGCCACTGGGATTACAGGCATGCGCCACCGTGCCTGGCTCTTTATTTTTAATTTTGAGATGAGGTGTACCTATGTTACACAGGCTGCCTCTGGCCTCGAACTCACAATCCTCCTGCCTCAGCCTCCCCAGTCTCCAGGATCACAGGGGTGCTGCCACCACACCTGGCTTTATTTGTTTGTTTTTGGGCTGGAGTCTCATTGTTGTGGCTCAGGCTGGCCTGGAGCTCACAATCCTCTGGCGAGTGCTGGGATTACAGGAGAGGGCCGCTGTGGCCAGCCACTACTGCTGCTCCTGCTGGGCCTTCCTCCTCCTCTTCCTCATCTTTCTTTGTCTTCATCTTGCTCATCTTTATCTTCTTCTTCTAAGTCTTCTCCTCCTCTTTCTTCTTAACAAGTTGAAACGGGTCTGGGAAGTAGCTAAGTGGTAGAGTGCCTGAGTAGCATACGCTAGCCCTGGGTTCCATCCCCAGGAGCACTTAACCAAAAAAAAAAAAAGAAAGAAAAGACAAAAACGAAGGACGGAAAGAAAAAATCAGACCAGGCATGGTGGCTCACACTTGTAATCCCAGGACTCGGGAGGCAGAGGCAGGAAGGCTGATATGAGTTTGGGGCCAATGTGGTCTACATAGCGAGCTCCAGGCCAGTCTTGTCTACACATAGCGAAGCTATCTCTAAAAAACAAAACAAAAAGAGAAAAGAGAAGAAAAGAAAAAAGGAAAATAGAAAAATGAAAGAAAGAAGAAAGAAGAAAAAGAAAGAAAAAGAAAAAAGAGAAAGAAGGAAAGAAAGAAAAGAAAGAAAGAAGGAAAGAAGGAAAGAAGGAAAGAAAGAAAGAAAGAGGGACCAAAGAAAAAAGAAAAAAAAAAGAGTAAGGGCTAGGGGTGATATAGTGCTTGCAAAAGCATGCATGAGACCCGGGGTTCAACCTAAACTATCATAAAAATAAAAGACAAGAAAAGAAAAAGAAAAGGGAAAGGAAAAATAAATCAGTGTTATGACATTAGGGTCCCAACTCAATATTCCCCAGAGTGGCTTTCAGTAAGGCAGAGTCTTCTCCTGATGACCATATTACAGCGTCTGTTGGTGAGCCTTCTCAGCCATTCCAAAAATGTTTCCTCGCATCTCCACCCAGTTCCCATGGTCCTTGGTGAAATAAATCACGCCCTGTAAATCCCTCCCAGGCTGAGCACTTGCTGGAATAAATTACAGTCTTAAAGAAAACATAAATACACAGCTAGGCTTTCTCACGGTACATCACTGTCCTTGTCAAACCTCCCCTGCTTTCTTGGAGGCATCTTGTCTTGCCTCTTAAGTGTCTATTATGCCATGGAATGGGATGCTCTGGGTTCAGTTCCCAACACTAGGAAGAAAGAAAGATAGAAAGAAAGAAAGAGAGGGAAGTAAGGAGGGAGGTGGGAGGGAAGGAAGGAGGGAAGGAGGAAAAGAAACAACAGAAGAAGGAAGAAGAAAAGGAAGAAAAAGGAAAAGAAAGGGAAAAGGGAGGGAAAGGAAAGAAAGAGAAGGAGAAAAAGAAAAAAGAAAGAAGGAAGACAGGCAAAAAGAAAAATCTAATACGCTATGAGGTTCTGTGATAGAACGTTCTAGAAATGAGCTCTGCTCATTGCTGCCTTTTCAGCTCAAAAAATGTACTCTTCTTTCATTCAACTCATGTGTCCTGAGGACTTACTATGTGTCAAACACTATGCCATGTGCCAGGCTACAGCAAGGGACCCTATATACTATTGTCTCCCCTTGGGGTCTTCCAAGTAGGATATTGTCATTGTTAGATGTTATTGAGTCAAGTGGGGTCCCACTCTTAGCAATCTTATGTACAACAGCATGAAACGCTACCCAACACTGTGACATACTCGTGATCTTTTTATGTTTAAGCCCATTTTTGTAGCCACTATGTTCTTTCTCATTTTGAGTGGTGCCACATCAGCCAAAGGAGGTCCCCGGGGCTTTACTCCATTCCCATCATTAAGGTCAACTCTACTTTGAGGATAGGAGAAGGACGTGGCAATCCACTCCCAAGGCAATCCCCAAACAATAAGCCATTGAAAACCCTATAAGGGTCGCTATGAGTCGGACATGACTCAACTGCACCTAACAACAACAACAACTACTTTGAGGAGGCAACTCTCCCCCAGTCATTTCTTGAATGCCTTCCAGGCTAGGAGGCTCATTTTCTGGAACTCTATTTGACAGTGCTTCTCTGCTGTTTGTAGGGTTTTCAATGGCTAATTGTTTCAGGAATGGACTGCCAGGTCCTTCTCCCCAGTCTGTCTTAGTCTGGAAGCTCAGCTGAAACCTGTCCACCATGGATGGCCCCGCTGGTATCTGAAATACTGGTGCCATAGCTTTCAGCATCACAGCAACACACAAGCCCCCATAGCATGACAAGCTGACAGACACATGGAGGTCCAGGTAGGATGTTGGAGATAAATAATGAACTCATTACACAAATAATTATTGTTATGATTGCAATACTGGTTGTGTAGGAAGATACAAGTTTACAGTCATGGAAGACATCTAGTTTGGGAGCTGTGATCCAGGAGGACTTCTTGGAGGGAGCCACACTTAAGTGGGGCTTCATATTAGGCAGAAGTCAAGGTTTGCTTCATTAAGAAAGAAGTCCTAAACTCAGTTGTAAACTCAGTGGTACAGCACAAATGAAGTTTAGTTCTCACTTATTCATCCTACGTGGCTGTCAGGGGCTCAGTTCCATACAGTCATGCAGGGGCCCAGGCTGACAAGGTTGCATCTTGTATTGCATTATCTGGAATTCACCGCCTCAGTTGCTGTAGAGGGGCAAGACTGGAGAAGCATGTGTGAGATTTATGATGGCTCTGCTGAGAAGTAACTGGTGTGCAGAGGTGACATATGTCATCTCCACTCCCATTTAAATGGCCAATATGAGTCAAGGGAAGTACCTAACTGTACAGGGTACTTTTTCATTCAACAGCCATGGGTCTACCCTAGAAATGTCTGTCATGAGGTTTCTAAGGGATGAGTAAGAATTAGGCAGAAAAGGAGAGAGGAAGAAAATGTGTTCCTGGTACAATATGCAGCACATCCAAAGACATTAGAAGCAAAGAAGAAGGAGTCTGTGGGCTTGAAACTCTCAAAGAAAAGGATTTTTCAACCTAGAGAACTAGTTCTAATCAAAAGATTGATTGTTAGGAGCAAGTGAACACAATTCAAAACATGGAATGGCTCAAGCCAGGTATGATGGTGCATGCCTGTAATCCCAGCACTTAGGAGGCTGAGGCAGGAGGAACGACATGAGTTTGAAGCCAGCCTGGTCTACAGAGCAAGTTCTAGGACAGCCTGGTCTACACAGTGAGGCCCTGTCTCAATACAAACAAACAAACAAAACCCAAACAAAACAAATAAAAAACAGGAATGACTCAAACATGTTACTACTTCTCATGCTGTCATGTTCTATGAAAGTTACTTCAGGATGTGCTCCACCAAAACAAAGGGGCAAACCAAGAAACAAGACATTAGTCTGAGGAAACCGGATCTCACCACAGGAGACAGATGAAAAGAATTCCCAGGATGGTGGCAGGTGGACTTCCTCAGCAGGGAGAACTCAGGTGGAAAACAGAATCTACCTATTAATTATCTGGCAGACTTGATAATTTGGAAAGTTGAGTTAAGACGGACTGGCAGAAACAGAAAAAAAGTCACGTAAAGATGAGGAAGGCAACTAGCTCAGGTGGAGAAATTATACCTCATGGCAATCACAATTCTCAATTGTATTCTTCAAAGGGAAATGAAATTATATTTTCATAAATGTAATAAAAAGAGAGGGCTAGGAGTGTAGTTCCGTGTAGAATGTTTGCGCAGCATGCAAAAGGCCTTGGTTAAAAAAAAAAAGAGAGAGAGAGAGAGAGAACTACCAAGACACAAATGGGTGCATGACTCATTTCTAGTCAATGACTCAGTGGCACAGCGATATGGCTGGAAGGCACCTCAAACCCAGCCAACCTCAAACTGAACTCCTGACCTTCCAGCTGACCATGGCCTTCCTCTTAGATGCCACAAATCCAACTTAGCATAGGCTGGGGACTCCTTACAGCCCACATAAAGTTGCTAAGAAAAACCTCGGAAGACCCCGCCTACATTCTGCAGCCTGGCCAATCACAGCAGTCCATCCCCAGACCTGGTGATTGGTTGCTAATGACAGGTGCTCTGAACTAGGCTTCTGGGACTTCTGGTGAAACTCTGGGGGGGTGGGGGGGGTGGGTAGCTGAATATCTTTTTCCTCAAGGTGGCTGAAGAAGAAGAATTGTTCCATTAGTGGCAGGCACAGTCTTTGATGCCCAAAGAGAAGCTTCATGAAACTTTTTAAAAGCCCAGCTAAGCCAAGAGACAGTGAGTTAGATTTCTGGTGATATTGTTTTATTGTTTTCTTTTGTTTTGTTTGTTTCGAGACAGATCTTACTGCATAGCCCAAGTCATTCTGAAACTCATGTTAATCCTCTTGCTTCAGCCTCCCAAGTCTGGGATCACAGGCATGCGCCCCCACACCTGGCACCCCCAGCTCCAGTTTTTTGGACATTGGAGTTTCTTGGTCCACCTATGCCAGAAGTTGATACCCCCTAGATCCCTAAATTTTTAGCTACACTGGCCAATTCATTCCTTTTTCTTTCTCTCATGCAGTTTGAGTTGGTGGTGGTTTGTGTGTGCGTGTGTGTGTGTGTGTGTGTGTGTGTGTGTGTGTGTGTGGTACTGGGGTTTGAACCCAGGGCCTCGCGCTTGCATGCTCTGCAAGTGCTGGACCACTGAGCTACACCCCCAGCCTGTTTTTTTTTTATTTGTTTTGTTTTTTTTGTTTTTTTTGGTTTTTTTTTTTTACTTTTTGAGACTAGGTCTTGCTAAGTTACACAGATTGCCTCTGGTCGCCAACTTGCGATCCTCCTGCCTCTACCTCCCAAACCACAGGCGAGCGCCACCACACCTGGCTTATGAGTTGGTTTCTATAAATTTTTTAAAAACTGTAATTTTGAGATTTTTTTAGAAAACAATGGAACGTAATCCTTTAGCTGGTTTCATTTTTTCCTGCAATTTCCAACTAAACAAATCCTTATAAGTTCACATGTACTCCATGCCAGACGTTACACCAAAGAGTGGACAGGAATTTTCTCCCAGAAACCATTGAGGGGATAATTACAGTTCTCACTTAACTGGTGAGGAAATTGAGGCTCATGTAGGAAACGCGTCTGCCCGAGATCATCAGAGCCATGAGCCCCTCTCCCACACGTGACTCCAAACCCTGCCTGTCTTGGAGGAAAAACAGCTCCGACGTAGAAGCTGGTGGGATTGGCTGGTGGAGTCAAGAGCCAGATGCCAATGGTCTGGGCTGCTGACACTTTCTTCAGAGAGCATCGGGAGCTACAGAGGATTGTGAACAGGGGGAGGATAGCAAGAAGGGTGGACTGCAATGTGGGCAGCATGATCGATAATAAAAAATAGGGGTCATGCATAGTGGTGGTGGTTGTTGTTAGGTGCTGTCAAGTTGGGTCCGACTCAGTGAACCCTCATAGGGTTTTCCATGGCTGATTGCTTTGGGCTTGCTTTGGGAGTGGCTTGCCATGTCCTTCTCCCATATTTATGGTGCTGGGGATCAAACCCGGGTCCTCAGAGAGTGCAGCATGGCGCTCTACCAACTGAGCTAAACCCCAGACCCATAGTGGTATACACCCGTAATCCCAGCACGCAGGAGGCTGAGACAGGAGGACTGACCTCAGTTTGAGGCCAGCCTGGTCTACATACAGAATTCCAGGGCAGATTGAGCAACACAGCGAGACCTTGCTAAAAACAAGACAAAAAACCCACAAAACATGATAATAAAAATATTAGTCACAGTTGCTAACACCTGCTGTCCCGGCTACTTGAGAGGCTGAGGTGTGAGGATTGCTTGATCCCAGGAGTGTGAGGCCAGCCTCACACTAACTCAAAGCAAAACACACACACACACACACACACACACAAATAGTAACATATATATTTGTATATATAATGTATTATAGGTATGTTGTTGTTGTTGTTAGGTACCGTCGAGTCAGGTCCCACTCATAGCTACCCAATGTACAGTAGAATGAAAAACTACCTGACACAGCCATTCCTGACTCCTGCCCCACTCCCAGCCTCACCTCCTATCTTTGCTCCTTCCGCACCCCAAGCCGAGCTCATGCCAGACCCAACCGATTCCAGTAGCTTCAACACACACTTTTTATTTTCTGTGGTACTTGGGGGCTGAACCCAGAGTCTCACATGTACTTTGCAAGACCAAGCTGCACCCCTAGCCCAGTTTTTATTTTTTCATCTTCAGACAGCACCTTACTAAAAATACACAGGCTGTCTCTGGCCTCAAAGTTGTAATCCTCCTGCCTCAGTCTCCCAAGTGGCTGGGATGACGGGCGCGTGCTGCCGTGCCTGGCTAACACACCCACTCCTTCTGGCCTCCAGGCCTTTGCCCGTGGTGATCCAGTCCCGCTGCTTGGCTTTCTTTTCCCTTTCCTGCCTACCCAGCCTGTGGAGTGAATGTCTAAGTGTGAGAAGTGAAGAAAAGGAGGGAGGAAGTGTCCTCTGCACGCTTCCAAACCTAGAACTTGGGAGGAAAGGAGTTCATGGGAGTCACCTGGGAGGAACAAGCAGCTCCCCAGCTGCCCTCCCTCCTGAGGCCTTGGCTGCGAACCCCCTTCCACAGTGTCTGGAGCCCTCAGTATTCCTTGGCCTTTGTTTAACTCAGGCTGTGACTGGGATGCCTGTGGGTGAGTGAGGTCAGATTTTCCCCAGGAGAATCCTCCAGGACGAGGGCTGCGCAGGTGACACAGAGATGTGGCCAAGGCTCACTCAGTGCTTTGGGAGAAGGTGGGCCCTCCAGTACCACGCCACCTTCCCCTCCCACATCAAAACCTGTTCTTGGAGCCTTTTAGAATCTCTAATAAGAATCACACCTGCAGCCGTAGCCCTGT
Organism: Pedetes capensis; assembly: GCA_007922755.1. Classification (NCBI taxonomy): domain Eukaryota; kingdom Metazoa; phylum Chordata; class Mammalia; order Rodentia; family Pedetidae; genus Pedetes; species Pedetes capensis. The sequence continues at coordinate 35,643 of VMDO01015299.1, read as the reverse complement.
GTCGTCTGATCCCAGCAGATCTCAGAAGCTAAGCAGGGTCGGGCCTGGTTAGTACTTGGATGGGAGACCGCCTGGGAACACCAGGTGCTATAGGCTTGGGAGAAGGACCCCGCAACCCACTCCCAAAAATCAATCTGCCATTGAAAACCCTATGAATAGCAGAGAAGCACTGACAATAGTGTTTCATCTGTTGTACCTAGGGTTGCTATGAGTCAGATACTGACTTGAGGGTACCTAACAACAACAAGCCTGCAGCTGTAGCCCTGTGGCATCCGATCCCGTCAGATCTCGGGAGCTAAGCAGGGTCAGGCCTGGTTAGTACCTGGATGGGAGACTGCCTGGGAACACCAGAAGCTGTAGGCTTGGGAGAAGGACCTGGCAACCCCCTCCCAAAAATCAATCTGCCATTGAAAACCCTATGAACAGCAGAGAAGCACTGACAATAGTGTTCCCCTGTTGTACAAAGGGTCACTATGAGTCGGATACCGACTTGACGGCACCTAACAACAACAACAACAAACAACAACAATAGTAAGAATCACAGTACTGGCCTGGTGCGATGGTACACACCTGTGATCCCAGAGACTCGGTAGGCAGAGGCAGGAGGGTAGGAGGTTTGAGGCCGGAGGCAGCCTGTGTAATTTAGCAAGATCCTGCCTCAAGATTGAAAATTTAAAAGAGGACCCGGGGTGCAGCTCATTGGTAGAGCAGTTGCAAAGTATATGTAAGGCCCTGGGTTCAACCCCTACATACTGCCAAAAAAAAAAAAAAAAAAAAATCACAGGACTAAACCGGTGTGGTGGTGACACCTGTAATCCCAGCACTTGGGAGGCTGAGGCAGGAGGATCGATATGAGTTCAAGGCCAGTCTGGTCTACATAGCAAGTGCTAGGATAGCCTGGGCTACATAGACAGACCCTGTCTCAAAACACAAAACAAAAACAAAGCTGGGTGCAGTGATGCATACCTGTAATCCCAGCAACTCTGGAGGCTGAAAAGGGAGGATCAGGCATTCAAGGCCAGAGGCAGCCTGTGTACCTTGGTGAGACCCTGACTTGAGATAAAATATTTTTAAAAGGGAGGCTGGGGTGTAGCTCAGCCGTGGAGCACTTGCAAAGTGTGCATGAGGCCCTGGGTTCAGCCCCCTAGTACAGAAAAAGAAAAGAAAAAGAAACAAAGAAAAGAAAAGAAAAAAAGAAATGAAGTCTGGATGGATGATGCGCCACTGTGGAAGATCATGGAAAACGTGATGCTGAGTGAAAGAAGCCAGGCACAAGAGGCCACACTGCGTGTGGCTGCATTTATGTGAAATATCAAGAATGTCAGGCGTGGTGGCGCACACCTGTTCTGGCAGCACTCCGGAGGCGGAGGCAGGAGGATGGAGGATTCCAGGCAAGCCTGGACTACACAGGGAGACTGTGCTTCATAAAGCAAAACAGAACAAAACCTGTAAAAGAGTAAATTCATAGAGACAGAAAGCAAGCCAGGCAGGTGATTGCCAGAGGCCCAGGGATGTGGACATTGGGACAAACTCCTTAAGTGGTATGGAGCGTTTTTTTGTTGTTATCGTGGTAATTAGGGGTTGAACTCAAGGCCTCCCACAAATGTTGCAAGTGCTCTTCCACTGGGCTGCACCTCCAGCCTGTTTTTATTTTTTATTTTGAGTCAGGGTCTCACTAAGTCGCACAGGTTGCCTCTGTCCTTGAACTTGCGATCCTCCTGCCTCAGCCTCCCAAGTCGCTGGGATGAAAGGGGTGAACCACCGCGCCTGGCATGGTTATGGAGTCTTATGGGAAGGGATGAAAACATTTTGGAACTAGATAATCGATGGGTACACAGCCTTATAAATATATTAGATGCCGCTGAATTGTTCCTTTAAAATGGTTAGCTTTATGGTTTTTGGTTGTTTGTTTGTTTATTTTGTTTTGTCTTTTATTGAGGCAGAGTCTCACTATGCAGCCCAGGCTGGCCTAGAACTCCTGATCCTCCTGCCTCAGCCTTCTCAGTGCTGGGCTTTCAGGTGGGCGCCACCTTGCCTGGCTAATTTTATGTTTTGTGAACAATTGGAAAATAAAATAAAAGGCAGCACGCCAGGCCTTCCCCCGTGCAGATCCCCCCGCCAGTGGCGCCCTCCCTCTGCCTTTATGTGATTCTGACCTCAGCTCACTTTACTTCCTTAGGAGCCATCCTTGTTCTCTGCATCTAAAACTACCTCATTTGTTGGCACAGGATCCTGCTTGTGCGCTGTGTGCTCTCTCTCTCTCTCTCTCTCTCTCTCCCTCTCCCATTCTGTCCTTTTCGGTACTGAGTAGTTGAGCCCAGGACCTCACACATGCCAGGCAAGTGCTATACCACTGAATTGCACACCCACCCCGTTTTTTGTTTTTTTTTTTTTGCAGGACTAGGGGGCTGAACCCAGGACCTCACACATACTTCACAAGTGCTTCTGCCAGTGATCTGCACCCCTAGCCCCTTTTTAATTTTTTATCTTGAGATACAGTTTCACTGAGTTACACAGGCTCTCTCTGCCCTTGAACCTGTGATCCTCCTGCCCCTGCCTCCCAACTTGCTGGGATCACAGGCACACATCACCGTGCCTGACCATTTTTTGCTTTTTACCTTGAAATAGAGTCTCACTAAATCACGCAGGTTACCTCTGGCCTTGAACTTGCGATCCTCCTGCCTCAGCCTCCCTGGTCACTGGCATTTCAGCTGTGCCCCATGGCCTCCAACTCCCCACTCACTCTTGTAACCCCAGTCCATTTTTTTTTTTCCTTTTTGAGACAGAGTCTCACTAAATTATGCAGACTGCCTCTGGTCTCAAACTTGCGTTCCTCCTGCCTCTGCCTCCTGAATCACTGGGATGACAGGCAGCACCACCGTGCCCGGCTAGCCCTTGGTTGTTTGAGACACAGTTTTGAAAGGTAGACCATGCTGGCCTGGAACTCTCTATGTAGCTCATGTTGACCTTGAACTTGCAATCTTCCTACCTCAGCTTAACGAGTACTGGAATGTCATCCCACCTGGCTGCAAGCTCATTTCTGGTTTAGCATTGGATAATAATCCATCCCCCCACTTGTCTGTCAGTTTGTCATGCTGTGCAGACTTGCATGTTGCTGTGATGCTGAATGCTATGCCACCAGTATTTCAGACACCAGCAGAGTCACCATGGAGGACAGCTGAGCTTCCAGAGTAAGACAGACCAGGGAGAATGACCTGGCAGCCCACTCCCAAGACAATTAGCCATTGAAAACCCTAGGAAGAGCAGGGAAGCACTGTCAAATATAGTGCCAGAAAATGAGCCCCCCAGGCAGGAAGACACTCAAAAGATGACTGGGGAAGAGTTGCCTCTTTGTTCAAACAGAACAAGGAAACACTGCTTGGTTTAAAGTCAAGAAAAGCGTGTGTCAGGTCTGTATGTTTTCACTGTACCTCTTCGATCTCTATGCTGAGAAAACAGTCCAAGAAGCTGGACTTTATGAAGAAGAATGTGGCATCAGGATTGGATGGCGACTCATTAACAACCTGCATTATGCAGATGACACAACGGTGCTTGCTGAAATCGAAGAGGATTTGAAACACTGATGAAGTCCAAAGAACCCAGCCTACAGTATGGATTTCACCTCAACATCAAGAAAATAAAAATCCTTACAACTGGGTCAGTAAGCAACTTTATGGTAGGTGGAGAAAAGATGGAGTTTGTCCAAGATTTTGCTTTACTGGGTCTTACAATCAACACCTGTGGAATCAGCAGTTAAGAAATCAAAAGACGCATCGCATTGGGAAAAGTTGTTGCAAACGACCTCTTGGACGGGTTGAAAAGTAAAGATGTCACATTGAAGACAAAGGTACGCCTGACTCATACCATGGTATTTTCAGTGATATCATAGCTTTTGAAACCTGGGCAGTGAATAAGGGAGTCAGGAGAATTGATGTTTTTGAATGATGCTGCCGGAGATGAATACTGATTATATCATGGACTGCCAAAAGAACCAACAGATCTGTCTTAGAAGAAGTACAACTGGAGCGCTTCTTGGAAGGATGGATGGCCAGACTGCATCTTCCGTATTTTGGACATGTTAGGAGGGCTCAATCCTTGGAGAAGGACATCATGTGTGGGAGAGTGGCGAGTCACTGAAAGAAAGGAAGCCCCTAAACTAGATGGATTACACAGTGGCTGCAACAATGGGCTGAAACATCAAAAGATAGTGGGCCTGGCACAGTGTTGGGTAATGTTTCATTCTGTTGTATATAACGTCACTATGAGTTGAACCAGATTTGACAGCACCTAAGAACTACAATAATCCATTGTCTGGATATATCATAGTTTATCCATTCATCTCTTGAAGGACATCTTGATTGCTTGATTGGTTTTGACATCATAAGTAAGGGTGCCCTAACATCTACATGTCAGTTTTTATGTGGACCATATTTGGTTCTTTAGAAGCAAGGTGTACTTCTTTGAGCCAGGCGCTGTAGCGGATGCCTGTCATCCCAGCAACTTGGGATGCGGAGGCAGGAGGATCACAAGTTCGAGACCAGAGGCAGTCTGCGTCATTTAGCGAGACCCTGTCTCAAAAAAAAAAAAAAAAAAAAAAAAAGTAAAAAAATGGGCTGAGGGTGCAGCTCTGTGGTCCAGCACTTGCAAAGCGTGCAAGTGCGAAGCCCCGGGTTCAACCTCCAGGACCGCAAAGAGAAAAAAAATGTACTTCTTTGTTCAAATCAAGCACGCAAGCATTTTCAGAACTGTTGACCTGTACATCGATGAGAAACCAATTTGCTGGTAAGAAGTCCAATTTTTCTGTCCAATTCAGACAGCTGTTGGAAGGGAGATCTCACCAAGCCTTGTAGGTAGGAACCAGAGTTGGCTCTTGGCCACCCCCAGTTTGACACCCCTAGGCCCTAATGCCTGATCTCTGGTGGTGGAAAACATGTCGGTTCACATCTTCCTGATGTCAAGTTCAAGGGTCAGGATTGAGTGAAAGGTGATGGGGAGGGGTGGGAATAGGCAGCCTGTGCAAGAGCCCTGTGGCTCCCAGGGCAGGTTGGGGTCTTAAGGGGAACACAGAAGGCGTTTTCCCCTCTAGGAGGCACAGACAGGGCTCTGCCAGAGAGTGGGGGCACAGATCGGGTGGGGCAGCCCCTGTGGGTGTGGAATCTGGCAGGAAAACTTGCCGGGCAGGTGCACCGGTCCAGGCAAGCCCGGGGCGGGCGGGCTGCGGCAGGAGTGGGGCCCAAGGGTGAAACCTATGTCAGCCTGGTGGGTGGGAGTGGGAATGGGGTGGGATGCCAGGGAGGCCTGGGACTGATGGGGTCTGAGTTGAGATCTCTGCTCATTCCTCTGCTGGGACACAGTAGTGACCAATTATGCAGCTCTTGCGGTATTTCTGGTCTGTTCCAACCTTTTTTTCCCCTTTCTTTTCTTTTCGTTTTTGCTTTCTTTTTCTTTTTCTTTTTTTTTCTTTTGTTTCTTCTTTTCTTTTCTCTTCTCTTCTCTTTTCTTTTTTTGCCCCTGCGCTGTGTAGCCCAGGCTGGCCTGGAACTCATTACGTAGACCAGGCTGGCCTCGAACTTGCAGCGATCCCCCTGCCTCTGCCTCCCTAGTGCTGGGAGTACAGGTTTCCTCCACTACCCCTGGAAGGTCCAACTCTTTTTGCCTCACAACCACTCTGAAAGGGCTGGGGATGTTGCTGAATGCTAGAACCTTGCCTAGCATGCATAAGGCCTGGGAATCAATTCCCCAGCAAAAACAACCACCAAATCGCCACCCCACCAAAAACATGCCAGACGTGATGGTGCACCCCCGTAATCCTGACACTTGCGAGGCTGAGGCAGGAAGATCATGAGTTCAAGGCCAGCCAGGTCTACAGAGCAAGTTCCAGGCCAGCCTGGGTGACATAGTGGCACCTTATCTCAAAAAACTACTGCTACTACTACTACTAATAATAATAATAAAATAAAGGTCCTGTAATTATCTCCATCTCTGGAGGCAGGGGAGAGGGTGTGCCACCTGCCGATAGCCTGATGACATTTGAGATTGGGGAGGACAGAGACAGAGCAGGGAAGGCCTCTCTGGGAAGGTGACCAACTGGGAAGAGTGCTCTGGGCAGACCATCCTCAAATTCAAAGGTTTTGAAGCGTCTCATGAATAAGGAGGCCAAGGAAACTGGAGCCGAGGGAGGCAGGGGTGGGGAGGTAATAGGAGAGAGAAGGGCCAGATGTGGTGGCCCACGCCTGTCAGCGACTCCGGAGGAAGAAGCAGGAGGATAGCGAGTTTCAGGCCAGAGGAGGCCTGTGCCACTTAGCAAGACCCTGTCTCAAGATAAAAAGAAATTGAAAAAGAGGCTAGGGGTGCAGCTCAGTGGTAGAGCGCTTGCAAAATATGGGCGAGACCCTGGGTTCTGTCTTCCAATAGCAAAAACCTAGGGTCTTGCCCAATACCACAGACCCAATAGAGCTTAGAGGGATGTGGGGAGGACTTGAGCAGTTTATTGAGGACCTAGGGACCCAGGGGGGCTGGGATTTAGCTTAGTTGGTAGAGCGCTGCTCTGCAGTCTCTGATGTCCCAAGTTTGATTCCTAGCACCACAAAATGGGAGAAGGACATGGCAATCCACTCCCGAGGCAATTCTGAAACAATCAGCCATTGAAAACCCCATGAGGGTCCCTATGAGTCAGACATGACTCGGTGACACCTAACAACAACAAGGGACCCACGGGGCGGGGGGGGGGGGTGGAGGTTAAGCAGGAGACAGACTGATCTGAATGGTAAGAACTGATGTGGAGTGGTGGTTGGGGATGGAAGCACGAGGCCTATCCAGAGGACTCCTGACATTTGTCCCAGGCGCCACATCCTGAGTCCCCAGGGTCCCGATCTATGGGAAAGACGTTCTCACAGGAAGGGAGGCGGCTGGGCCAAGGGTGCTGGGCCAGGGACCCAGCGACGGAAGTGCCCCCTGGGCCCCGTAGGGCTCGAAGGAGGTGATGCTGCCTGCTGGGAGGTGTGAGAAGGCCACCTCCCCACCCTGGGGTGCTGCCTCTCCTTCACAGAAGGAGGTCATTTATGGAGCGCCCCCCTGCGCGATGGAGGGTGGGGACCTTCGGGGTTCATTTCCATGGGTTCCAAGCCTGAGGCTTTGTCTTCAGACCCATGGGGAACTGGGCCCCGAAGGGTTCACACCCCCTCCCCACCAGTCCCACTGACTGCGTGGGCCCTGCGGGTGTCTTTGGTTGGTCAGAGCAGGCAGGAGCTGTTCTGCCTTCTGGGAGCCAGAGCCGTGGGATCCCCAAGGGGTGACACGGGGGGTGCCACCTGCGAGGATCTCCAAGAGGTCCCATGGGGGCACCACTGTGATTCTTCCAACAGGGACACCCGTCCACCCACCCTCATCCCCATCCCTGAGGTCTTGTTCACGCCACCCAGAGCAAAGCCTGGAGCGGCCGGGGCAAAGGGCACGGCTCAGGGAAGGTTGCGGAGGCCACAGCCGGCCTGCTTCCAGTCTGGGGCGGTAGGTCTCAGGGTGGAAGAGCCAGGAGTCAGACCCCACCAGGAAGCTCCTGGGAACTGAAGGGGGAGGGACGGGTGCAGGGCCCGCTGGGACTGGCCCATTGGAGGAGCGGAGGCCTGGGAGAGGCGTGGGAGAGAGAGAGAGAGAAAGAGAGAGAGAGAAGGGGGGGGAAGGAGGAGGAGGGGGAGGGGAGGAGGAGAACAGAGAAAAAAAGAAGAAATACAGAGAAAAGAGAAGAAGAAGAAGAGGGAGGGGAGGAGGAGGAGGAGGAGGAAGAAGAAGAAGAAGAAGAAGAAGAAGAAGAAGAAGAAGAAGAAGGAGAAGGAGAAGGAGAAGGAGAAGAAGAAAAGAAGAAGAGAGGAGGAGGAGGAGGAGGAGGAAGAAGAAGGAGAAGAAGAAGAAG
>VMDO01015299.1:0-27634 GCA_007922755.1 Pedetes capensis | reverse complement strand
GGAGGAGGAGGAGGAGGAAGAAGAAGGAGAAGAAGAAGAAGAAGGAGAAGAAGAAGAAGAGAGGAGGAGAAAAAAACAGAAAGAGAAGAAGAAGAGGAGGAAGAAGAGAGAAAGGAGGAGGAGAAGAAAAACAGAAGAAGGAGGAGGAGGAGGGAGAGGAAGAAGAAGAAGAAGAAGAGGAGGAGGAGGAGGAGGAGGGAGAAGAAGGAGAAGAAGGAAGAAGAAGCAGAAGAAGAGGAGGAGGAGGAGGAGGAGAAAGGGAGAAAGACCCTCAGAGACAGGGAGAAACAGAGCCCCAAAGACTTTGAGAGAGAGACTGAGAGGAAGCGAGCCGTTCATTCACTCGTTCATTCATTCACTCCTTCAACAGATGCCTGTGTGTGATCGGCGGTGTCCCGGCAGTGCCCAGGACACAGTCAAATCTCTCTCCCCGTGGTTGGCGCTCGGGTGGGGACACAGGCCAGAAACACAGCAGAGTGTGTCACGTTGTTGAGAGCTATAGGGTGGGACAGATCGGACGGGGGGACCTGGGGAGACCGGGGGCGGGAGGAGCCAGAGCCTCCTTATCTGGGGACAGGGACGTTCCCATCGAGTCCCACTGGCGCCTGCCCCTCCCCCTACCCCCTCCCCGGTCGGGGGGGGGGGAGACGGAGATGGAAATGGGGAGGGGCCTGAGCAGACCCGTCCTCAGCCCAGAGGGCTCCAGGATACCAAAGCAGCCGCCCCCCGCTGAAGACCCCTTTGGATCTGCGCAGCCGCCGGGTGCCACGCAGGACAGACGGGACCCCTGTGCCCGGGGGTGGGGAGCGGCGCAGGCTGAGCTTCCCCTTGCCGAGAACCCTCCCTTTCCCGCGGCCCCAGATCCTCCCACGGCGACCGAGCGTCCCTGCCTGGGAGGGTAGCCCGGGCCCGGAGGGGGAAGCTGAGGACGCGCCTGTGCCAGTCACCGCCGGGGCGCGCTCCGGTGCCGCGGCGGGTGGCACAGGCTGGCAATCGCGGGCTGAGTGCCCGGGCCCCCAAGCGGAGGGGGCGACGGCTTGCGGTCGCCTGCCCTCGACGTCGCAGAGCCGCCCCCTCGCCAGCCCGCTCCAGCCCCGCCCCCGGCGCAGCCTGCTCAGCTCCCAGGCTGAGCCACCGTCCAGGGCGCACGAGCGAGCGGGACGCCGGGGTGAGTGTCCCGCATTGGGCCCTGGGGAACACGGGGCTTGGCCTGGGCGGAAGGGGTCGCCCTGACCCTTCTCTAGGGCTTGGAAAGGCACCGCGCTCCTTATTGGGGGTCATCGATCCTTTTCTCCAGGCCTGTAGGGAGGGAAAGCCGAGGAGAACTGCCTGACTAATTGCAGGGCCCTGGGGGAGAGCCGGGCGCCTGGAATCCCCCAGCTTCGCCCCTCTCCTTGCCGGGCGACTGCAAGTTTCCTGCCACGGGTCCTGTTCCCTAGGCAGAGCAGGGCGGCGGTGGGTACGGAGGCCTCTCGCCTCCGCGCGTGTGCACATCAGAGAATGCTGCCTAACCCGTGCCTTTGCGTGTTTGGTGCGTCCTCCGCCCCCAGCGGGGCTTAGTATCTCCCTGTCTGTATTCCCAGGGGGGTTCCTGCGTGTGACTGAAGCTATTTGGGGTGTGCAAAAGGGTCCAGACCCCCAGTCTCGGTTTTCTCATCTGTTAAGCGTTGCCTGGTTGACTGTATAGCCATTCCCTCATGGCTGTGTTTGTGTGGGCGTCCGAGAACCTTTGAACCTGCCTTATGTGAAGCACTGCTTTTGAGCCTCACTTTCCTCATCTGTAAGCTGGGACTGTGAGAATTAAAGGGCGCAGGGGCAGGCAAGAATTGTCATTATGCTTTAATGACATGTGTGTCCCTCGGCGAGAGCCTGTCTTTGTTAAGGATCTTGTCTGCTGTCCCTTGGCTCTGCCTCTGTAAAATGGATGGGTACAGCCGGGGTCACAAGCAATCCCAGTGACTTGGGAGGCTGAGGAAGGAGGATCTTGAGTTGGAGGCCAGAGGCCGCCTGCACAATTTAGCAAGACCCCGGCTCAAGATAAAAAAAAAATAAGGAAAGGGTTGGCGGTGCAGTTTGGTGGCAGAGCACTTATTTAGCGTGTGCAAGCCAGTGGGTTCAATCCCCAGCAGTGAACAACAGCAACAAAAAGCTTTCTCACAGGGTTGTCGCAGGAAAAGGCCTTGTGTGTTAGCAGGGCGTGTGTCGTGTGGGGCTCTGGGCCCTAGATTGGATGTGGGTGGAGGTTGTGAAATTGTGGGCTGTGTGACTGGGTGTGAGACCCTTCCTGTGATCGAAATTCTTGTCCCTGTGTAGCTCTGGGTGGCTCTGGCCACCTCCGAGTATGTTTTCACGTTTCCCTGTGTTTGGGGATTGCTTGGTTGTGATTGTGGATTTTTGTCTGCACGGGTGCCAGGGCCCTTGTCACGGTGTCCCTGCACTGCATCTCTTTCTATGCGTGGTTGTGTTTCTGTTTATGGGTGAATATGTCTAACTATCCCTGCTTATGAGCCTGCAGCCTTAGCCCTGTGGCATCCGATCCCATCAGATCTCAGAAGCTAAGCAGGGTCGGGCCTGGTTAGTACTTGGATGGGAGACTGCCTGAGAACACCAGGTGCTGTAGGCTTGGGAGACGGACCTGGCAACCCACTCCCAAAAATCAATCTACCATTGAAAACCGTATGAACAGCAGAGAAGCACTGACAATAGTGTTTCGACTGTTGTACACAGGGTGGCTACGAGTCGGATACCGACTCCAGGGCACCCAACAACAACAATAATCCTTGCTTATGCGTTATTAATGTCTCTTTCTGGTGGATCGGCTGTCACCATGTCCCCTCCTGATATTATTAGTGTGTGTGTCCATCTCCGTGGATTCTGTCCTTCCATCCTGAACCTCCTAAGGCCCCTTTCCGAGTGTGTGTGGGGAGGGAGGGGGTAGTGGTCAGGTGGCAGCCCCCTCCCTCGGAGCTCCCAGGTCCTGACTCTTCCTGCCTCCGCAGGTGGCGGGACAGTGATCGCGGAGGCCCGCCGGCCTGCCCCTGCTCGAGTCCTCCCCGCAGCAGCCTCCGGGCGGGCAGCCCATGGAGCCAGGGCTTCTGCGGCCAGCGCCGGTGAGCGAGGTCATCGTGCTGCATTACAACTACACGGGCAAGCTCCGCGGGGCGCGCTACCAGCCCGGCGCGGGCCTTCGCGCCGACGCCGCCGTGTGCCTGGCCGTGTGCGCCCTCATCGTGCTCGAGAACCTGGCGGTGCTCTTCGTGATCGCGCGCCACCCGCGCTTCCACGCGCCCATGTTCCTGCTCCTGGGCAGCCTCACGCTGTCCGATCTCCTGGCAGGCGCGGCCTACGCCACCAACATCCTGCTGTCGGGGCCGCTCACGCTGCGCCTGTCTCCTGCGCTCTGGTTCGCGCGCGAGGGGGGCGTCTTTGTGGCGCTCGCCGCTTCCGTGCTGAGCCTCCTGGCCATCGCGCTGGAGCGCCACCTGACCATGGCGCGCCGGGGACCCGCGCCCGCTGCCAGCCGAGGGCGCACGTGGGCGCTGGCGGGTGCGGCCTGGAGCGCGTCGCTGGTGCTCGGGCTGCTGCCCGCGCTGGGTTGGAACTGCCTGGGGCGCCTGGAGACCTGCTCCACAGTGCTACCGCTCTACGCCAAGGCCTACGTGCTCTTCTGCGTGCTGGTCTTCGTGGGCATCCTGGCTGCTATCTGCGCACTCTACGCGCGCATCTACTTCCAGGTGCGCGCCAACGCGCGGCGCCTGCGGGCGCGCCCCGGGGCCGCTAAGGGGGCCTCCGCCCGCGCTCGCCGCGCGCCCAGGTCGCTGGCGCTGCTGCGGACGCTCAGCGTGGTGCTCCTGGCCTTCGTGGCGTGCTGGGGGCCGCTCTTCCTGCTGCTCCTGCTCGACGTGGCGTGCCCGGCGCGCGCCTGCCCCGTGCTCCTGCAGGCTGATCCCTTCCTGGGTCTGGCCATGGCCAATTCGCTTCTGAACCCCGTCATCTACACGCTCACCAACCGCGACCTGCGCCACGCGCTGCTGCGCCTTTTCTGCTGCGGCCGCCGCCCGTGCCACAGAGGCCCCGATGGCTTGCAGCGATCAGAGAGCGCTGCAGGGGCGTCGGGCGGCCTGGGCCGCTGCTTACCGCGGGGTCTGGAAGGCAGCACCAGCCGCTCGGAGCGCTCGTCTCCCCAGCCAGACGGGCTGGACACCAGTGGCTCCACCGGCAGCCCGGGCGCTCTCACCGCAGCCGCCAGGACCCTGGGACGCGAACCTGGCGCAGACTGATATCCTCCGCCCGCCACGGTCCCTCCCAAGAGCTGTCTTGCAGACTTATGTTTAAATAAATGGATTTGTATGAAGCACAACCAAAGATGGTGGAGGCAGAAAAGACGCAAGGGAAATGTATGGACGCTGAACCCTCATAATAGCGAACAGGCAAAAATCCAGGCCCTGGTGGAACTGACGTTCGGATCGGGTACACAGACAATAATAATACAGAGGCGTTATAAGGGAGATAATTCCACTGACGCCGTAATGGGAGGGTGGAGAAGTGGTGATATGATGTGAGCTGTCGCTGTCCTGGGAACACCTGAAGGAAGAGCATTTCAGGATGAGGGCACAGCAGGTGCAAAGGTCCTGAGGCCTTTGGCATGTGCTCATGTAGTCCATGAAAAGCAAGGATCCTGATGGGGTTAGACTAAGTGATAGAGGGAGAGAGTGAGAGGAGACAAGGACAGGGATCTGACAAGGGCAGCTTTTGCAAGGCCTTGTAGATTTTGGGGATTCTGGGGAAGGCCTCGATTTTTTACTCTGAGGGAGGTGGGAGCCATGGAGGGTTCTGAAGAGAGGGAGTACTTGCCCCCCATTGAGTTGCTCACAGGTGCCCTGTAGCTGTGGCAGGAGCCATGAGAAAGTGAAGGGGTGAAGGGAAGACTCTGTGCTCAGACCACCATGGTGTCTGGATAGATTGTGGAGGCAGTGGACAGAATGATGTAGCAATTGGGTGTTAGAATGAGGGAGAGTTGTCACGAGCAACGCCAAGGGCAGTGACCTCCCCCACAGAAACCAAGTTTAACTCTGGGACACCCAGCCAAATCTTGACAACAAAATTTCCTTGTGGTGTCAGATCCTTCATTAAAAAATTTACAAATATCATTAAACAATAAGAACCTCATAGTTCACTGTGCTTGGTTAGACTCCTTCGCTATGCTAAGCCTGGTAATCACGTTTTCCACCCTTACTGTAACTTTGCAAAGTAGGTATCCTCACCCCGCCTTTGACACAAGAAGAAACTCCCAACAGTGAGTAGGTCGCCCCAGCGACCGGGCCAGGACACTAGCTGAGGCTGTCAGGCCCCACTGCAGAAGGCCACGCCTGGTATCCCACAAAGCCAGGCCAACGTTCCCCGGGGGTCTGCATTCTTGTCTGGGGGCGATACCAGGGCCCCGTCTGTGCCCATAAAAGGATCCAGGCGCGCTAGCCACGGCCCCCAGCGCGTCCCCAGGCGCATTCCTGACCCCTGCGTGGCAGGCTGGCTGGGGGGAAGGGGTAGGAGGCCGGGGTTGGGGGTTGGGGGTTGCGTCTGGCTTCGAGTTTAGACTGCAGCGCGCCACCTTTCGGGAGGCCTCGGAACTGCAGGCAGCCGCGAAGACTGGTGGTGCGCGCGTCCTAACCCAGCCAGGCTGCACCTGCGGGCCACACTCGGGGAAAATCATTCTGCTTCCCAGAACACAGCACGTCCAAGCCTGTAAACCTGGTCCTAGGTCGCTCCCAGGATTCCTAGCCCCAGGCTTCTAGAATTTCTCCAGGGGAGCCAAGACTCCTTCGCACACGCCATCCTCTGGTCTTATTTTAATAGGAGACTTAGAGGTTTTCTTTTTCTTCTTTGTTTTTGTGAACTACATTCAAAAAGTTCCCAGTTCCCTTTCTGGGTTACCATTGCTGGTGGGACTCTCAGGAAATTTCCAGAACTATTCTGTGGGAAAATAAGCTGAAATGTAAACCCACCTATTGACCTCTTGTGGTTTTGGTGTAGTTTTTGTTTGTTTGTTTTTGTTTTTGTTTTGACACAGTCTTGCTATGTAGCCTAAGCTGGCTTTGAATTTGCGATCCTCCTGCCTCAGCCTCCCATGTGCTGGGGAGGACTACAGATGCCCACCACCATGCGGGGCTCGCCTCTTTTGTTTCTATACAAATTTAGCAGTGATCTGCATCTTCCTTTTTTCACTTAATAACATATCTTGGAAATTTTTGCATATCCACGTTTCATTATATTCAGTAGTTAGCTAATTAATTAATTAATTTAGACAAGGAGTGTCACAACAATACTCAGTGTAGACTTGAGCTCCTGGGCTCAAGTGATCCTCCTGCTTCAGCCTTCTAAGCGCTGGGACAACTTGGTACATGCAACCGTGCCCCAGGAGCCACATATTTTATATGTCTTGCTGTGTTAGTCAGTGGTGGCTCATTTAACATTCCTTGGACTCTCATAACAAACACGACTGGGTGGCTTAAAAGGCAGACATTTATTTCTCACAGTTCTGGAAGCTGGGAAGTTTAAGAGCAGGGTGTCCACATGGTTGGGTTCTGGTGAAGCCTCTTCTCTTGGTTTGCAAACAGCAGGCTTCTCTCTGTGTCTACACATGACAGAGACAGCAAGAACTCTGCCAAGATCTCTGTGTAGGAGGGCACTAACTCCACACAGAGGCCCCATCCTCATGACCTCATCTGAAGCTGAGTACCTCTACCACGTGTCCAAATACCATCCCACTGAGGGGTTAGAGCTTCCACATATAAATGGAAAGGGGGTGCACAATTCAGTCCACAACATTTGTTCTTTTTTGGAAAAACATTTTTTTTAAAAAGGTAAAAATCCTTACAGTAAATTTCTTGCTTCTTTTTGATTTCTAAAAGTTTTAATTTTTATTGTTTCCTTGTTATTGTTGTTTGCTACACTGAGTATCTTAATGTGTAGCCTAGGCTGGCATTCAAATCACTATGTAGCCCAGGCTGGCCTCAAATTCAGAATCCTCTTGCCTCAGTCTCCCAAGTGCTATGATTACAGCCAGTTGTATCACCACGCCCAGCTTCTATTTTTACTCTTTTACAGAGCTGGTGACAGAATCCAAGGCCTGAGGGGCATGTTAGGCAAATACTCTACCACTGAGCTACATCCCCAGCCCATCTTGTTTCTTTTAAATGACCGTATAGTATTTCACAGCATGGATGTGCCACCACCTTTTAAGCCAGGGTCCTGTAGAGAGACATGGATTGAGTCCAATCCTTTGCCAGTCATACATTATACTGCAATAAATGCGTGAGTACCTTATCCTCCTGTGCATGCATGCACGTGTGTACCTTAGATAAATTTCTACCACTGACTCACAGGGCTTGTAGGTTGGGTTTTAAGAGACACAGGAAGTTGTCTTGAGCCAGGTGCTGTGATACATGCCTGTAATCCCAGCTACTTGGAACTTTGAGGCAGAAGGATCTGGAGTTGGAGGGCAGAGGGATCCTGCCTAACCTAGCGAAAACTTTTCTCGAAATAACAAAATAAGAAATGGGCTGGGGGTAGAGCACTTGCAACGTATGTGCGTGGCCCTGCGTTCAGCCCTGCAGTAGTGGGTGAGAGGCGGGTTGTCTTGGGAGCGTGCCAGGAGCCTCCTGGTTTCCGGCCTAGCCCCTCAGCGTAGAAACTGTGCTAAGGCGCCCCATCTGGAGGTGTCTGGAATCGCAGCTTCACACAAGCAGTTGTTAGGTACCCACGAGTGGTGTCCAACTCACAGCGAGCCTCATAGGGTTTTCAATGGCTGATTGTTTGGGGATTGCCTTGGGAGTGGATTGCCGTGTCCTTCTCCCATTTTTGCAGTGCTGAGAATTGAAATCGGGACCCCAGAGGCTGCAGAGCAGCGCTCTACCAACTGAGCTAAATCCCAGCCCAATCCACAAGCAGGTTGCAGGCGAATTCCATCCAACTTCCTTTGCTGGTTTAACCCTAGACCCTGTGTCAGGACACGGAATCCTCCGAATTCACCCCAGCCGTTCCAGGATCCTTTTCTTAGGGCAATATCTCTTCCATCCCGCGTTTCCTTTTATTATTCACTTTTGATTTAGACGGACTCTAAAATAATCCTAAATATGTTTATTTAAAACTTAACTTTAAGCCAGGTGTGGTGGCACACACATGTAATCCCAGCAACGCAGGAGGTTGAGGTAAGAGGATCGCGAGTTGGAGGCCGGAGGCAGCCTGCGTCACTTAGCAAGACCGTGTCCCCCCCCAAAAAAAATGAAGCACGGGCTGGCTTTGCAGCTCAGCGGTAGAGCACTTGCCCAGAGAGGAGGAGGCCCTGGATTCTAGCCGCCAGTCCTGGGGGAGGGGAGCGTTAACTGTATGCCACTGGGTACAGCGGTCCCCACTTAGAAGTCCAGCACTTGGGAGCCAAAGGCAGGCGATAGAGGGCGAACGGCCAGCCTGAGCAGCGTAGCAAGACCCTGTCTCAAAATAAGTAAATATAAAAATAAAAAGGATTGAGGATGTAACTCAATGGTAGAGCGCTTGCCTGGCACGTGCAAGGATCTGAGTTTGATCCCCAGCACCACAAAAAAATAAAATAATAAAAAATAATTTTATATCATAAACCTAATACACAGAAAATCAGTATCCCTCGCCCTCAAACAATATCCACTGTTCTTGGCACCGAGCTATGGCAAGGCAGATGAAGGGTTCCACTCTCCGCAGATAAAGCCCGCGGGCCTGCAGATGGGAGGTAGCTAAGGAATAAAGACAACAAGTTAGATGATTCCAGCTGGATCTTGCCCTGCGAAGTTAAAGAGCCTCAGACGATGGAAGGTAGAAGGCGCAGCGCGAGGGACCCTGGCCCAGCCCGGCCCAGCCGACGGGCACCTGCGGGGAGGGCGGGGGCCTCTCCTCTCCCCTGCCGCGCCCTTCCCGCCCTCTCCCCGCCTCCTTCCCGCGCTCCCCGAGGCCGCCCCCCACCCGAGGGCTGGAACCCCGACAGCCCACGCTGCCCCAGAACTTGGCGATCCTCAACGGCGGCGGGACCCCCGCGGGTCCCAGACGGCGCCGGTCGACCGCTGGCCTCCACGGCCCAGGCGGGGTGGCCCCCGGGCTTCCCGGAAGCGCGGTGCGCGGGTGGCACCACTGCACCCCAAGCCATCGCAGTGCCCAGGGCGTCCCCACTCCGCGCGCGGGACAGCCTCGGAGGCGACAGGGGGCCCGAGGTGAGGAGGGGTGTCCGCCAGCTCCGGGGGGGGGGTGGCGCAGCCAGGGGCGCCCGGAGCCTCGAACCCGGGCTCCGGGTCCCGGCCACTGGGAGCGCGCGGAGAGCCCGCGTCCCCCAGCCCCGCCGCGCTGCCACCGCGGGCGCCGTGTGCGCCACGCCGGGGACCGCGAGAGTGGGGGCTGGGGGGGGCGTCTCCGCTCCTGTCCCCGCTGGCCGAGGCGCAGGGCCCGCGGGGACTTTTATTGTGACACGGCCGGCGCGCGGCTCTGCTTAGTCATGGTGACCTGCGCGCTCTCCGCGCCTCCCCCCCGCGCGCGGCGATGGAGGCGCCGGGGCCCGGGCGGCGGAGGCGGAGCCCGAGCGCGGCCATGGCGGGGTGAGTGAGGCGGCCTGGGCCACCGCGGGCCGCGCGCGCCGCCGCGATCGCGTCCCGGGGAACTGGGAACCAGGGCACCGCGCGCCCGGCGGCCCCCCGCGCTCCCCGCGGCCCCCGCGCAGGCCCCGAGGGAGCGGCCCGGGTCCGATGTTTCGTTGGACGGCGCGGCTCGCGCAGTGGCCTGGGAACCACGGAAGTCTGGCTGGAGGCTCGGGGAGCCACGATCGCACCGAGTGTCGGGGATCCCCCGGGCGATGGTTGGGGGGCTGAGGCTGCGCGTTTGGGGGTGGCAGCTCAGAGGCCGCCCTGGGGGTCACTTCCTCCCCATGGCAGGCCTTGGGAGCGAGGATCACGCAGGGCATGCGCAGTCCCCGCTTGTCGCTCCGTGGGGGAACCTGGGCACTGTGACCGATTGGCCAAAGACCGAGAGAGGCCAGACCGGGGCCTCGGCACTGCAGAAATGGCCCAGCAGCGACCTGGGCCGGGTGGAGGAGGGCACCCTGGCAGGCACAGTGCAGTGGGCAGCCGGCCAGCCACCCGCCAGCCAGCCACCCGCTCACGGACTCCAGCGCGGTGCCAGGCCCGGGGGCACAGCACGCGAGGTGTGGGGGCTGAGGGCAGCGGCCAGGGACGCAGAGCTCCCTGCCTCTGAGGCTCTGGGGCAAGAGGGATGGACCACTCCTGAACAAACCAGTAAAGGCCACATTCACTTTCCTTCCTTCTTCCTTCCTTCCTTCCTTCTTCCTCTTTCTTTCTTTCTTTCTTTCCCTCCCTCCCTCCCTTCCTTCCTTCCTTCCTTCCTTTTTTTTTTTTTCCCCCGTACTGGGGGTCTGAGCCTAGAATCTCTCACACATACTTTGCAAGCACTCTACCACCCAGCTGCACACCCCCAACCGTTTTTCACATTTTATCTTGAGACAGGGTCTCACTAAGGTAGGCAGGCTGCCTCTGGCCTCGAACTTGTGATCCTTCTGCCTCTGCCTCCTGAATCCGTGGGATTACAGGCATGCCCCACTGCACTCAGTTCAGGATAGCACTCTGGGATGGAAGTAAAACAGCCAGGAGGTGAATCTGGGCTGAGCCCTAGAACCTGGGGAACCTGTTGCATATCCACCCCATCCTCACTACCCTCCCATTCAAAACACAGCTCATCCTGTCTCCAGTCTCCCCGGGGGTCTCCCTGACTCCTTGTATTTTTCCTTGTGCTCCTTGATTCTCCAGGCTGTTCCTTCTGCCCCTGGGTCTCTGCACTTGCTGTTTCTTCTAGTTGTAAAATTACCCCCACCTCTTTATATATCCATCCTGTCTCAGCTCCAAAGTCACCTTCTCAGAGAGGCCTGGACTGTCTGATTGAAAGCAACTGCCCCCAGTGTAACAAAGTGACCAAGTCACATGACTACTGTGTTATCATTTTCTTCTTCACCCTGATTTCTGCTCACATCTTGCTTATTTTATTTATGATCCTTCTCTTCCCAAATGTCACCTCCAGGAGGGCAGGGGTTTTTTTCCATCTTGTTCACTCCTCCTCTTCCCCCCACTCCATGCCCCATAACAGTGCCTGACACATAGCTGACACTCTGTATATATCGATGAGGAGAATGAAGGAATGAGTTTGATGTGCTTGAGGAAGGGAAGGGTCACCAGATGGCTGGAACAGAGTGAGTTAAGGGAAAAGGTGGGCAGGTGCTGACTGCGTAGGGTTTTGCTGGGCATTGAGGAGTTGAATTTTACTCTTAGTACTGTGGGAAGGGTTGGAGGATTCTGAGCAAGAGGGCATTATCTGGCTTGTTTTTAGGTGGACCTTTGGGAGAAAGAAGTTAGCGAGAGAAGTTAGTTGTGGGAAACGCTCTGCTTTACTAGGACCTGTTGGCTAGGAGAGTTGACCGGGGAATCACAATCTCTTTATCTTACAGAAGGAGACCTGGCGGTTGCTGAGGCCCTTCTTCCAGCCCTTGTACTCTTCCTCTTCCAGGCCCCTGAGTGCTGGTAGTGGTCTTGTGCCTTGTCACTCGGAACCCCATGCAGCCAGAACCCAGGCCTAGCGGGGCTGGAGCCCACAGCCAGTTCCTGCCCTTGTGCTCACAGTGCCCCGAGGGGGCAGGGGACGCGGTGATGTACGCCTCCACCGAGTGCAAGGCCGAGGTGACCCCCTCCCAGGATGGAAACCGCACCTTCAGCTACACGCTGGAGGACCACACCAAGCAAGCGTTCGGCATCATGAACGAACTACGGCTCAGCCAGCAGCTGTGCGATGTGACTCTGCAGGTCAAGTATGAGGACATCCCGGCTGCCCAGTTCATGGCTCACAAGGTGGTGCTGGCCTCATCCAGCCCCGTGTTCAAGGCCATGTTCACCAACGGGCTGCGGGAGCAGGGGATGGAGGTGGTGTCCATCGAAGGCATCCACCCCCGGGTCATGGAACGTCTCATCGAGTTCGCCTACACAGCCTCCATCTCCATGGGAGAGAAGTGCGTGCTCCACGTCATGAATGGCGCTGTCATGTACCAGATCGACAGCGTGGTCCGCGCCTGCAGCGACTTCCTGGTGCAGCAGCTGGACCCCAGCAACGCCATCGGCATTGCCAACTTTGCCGAACAGATTGGTTGTACGGAGCTGCACCAGCGTGCCCGCGAGTATATCTATATGCACTTTGGGGAGGTGAGCAAGGAAGGGGCCTGGGGACAGTTGTCAGAGGACTGGGGATAGATGGGAGAGTCATCACTCTCTCCCTTTGAGATGTGAGATGTTAATCAAGGCAGGGAACTGGAGAAAATCTGGGTTCTGAGCTTCTACTGCATGCATCTCGGGGGACTTTGATTAAGAGCTGAGGAAGAAAGCCGGGTACGGTGGCACACGCCTGTCATCCCAGCGGCTCGAGAGGCAGAGACAGGAGGATTGAAATTTCAAGACCAGAGGTAGTCTGTGCGTAATGTAGTGAGACCTTGTCTCAAAAAGTAAAAAAACAAAACAAAACAAAAAGGCTGGGGTGCAGATCAGTGGTCCAGCCCTTGCAAAGCATGCAAGCATGAGGCCCTGGGTTCAACACCCAGTACCACAAAAAAAAAAAAAAAAAAAAAAAAAGTGGAGGAAGAGACATTTTTTGTGGTCTCTTGGCTCCCTGGTTTCTCTGGGATCCAAGGTGGGGGCAGCCAGATATAGTAGCACATGCCCATAATCTTGTCCCTTGGTAGGCTGAGGCAAGAGGACCCATGAGTTCAAGGCCAGCTTGAGCCCCAGGAGACATTGTCTCAAGGTGAGGGCGGAGCCAGGTGTGGCGGCCACACCTGTGACCCCAGCGCTCAGGAGGCTGAGGCAGGAGGCCTGCAAGTTCAAGGCCAGGATACTAAAAAGGAAAAAAAAAAAAAAAAGCGAGGACAGAGTTCAGGAACATGCCAGCAGCCAATTCCCAGGGTGCATAAAGCAGGCAGTCAGCAAATATTTATTGAACACCCGTGACAGGCTGCAAACTACAGTCGTGGTGTTTTCTACAGTCCATGCAATGTTGTCTTTAGGCCATTTTTAGCTTTCATTTTCATTTCTCAGGGCAGGAAGTTCTCAAGAGAAAAACCACAAGGGAGTTCTGTTAAAAAGTCACCATAATGGTATAAGCATTTATACCATTTTGTTCACTGTATTTAGTAGACATGACGGTTCAATAGTTATTGAATTGTGATGTAAAGCAATGTGACAATATTCAGGTATGTGCTTTCTGAATGTTTCAAATTACAATCTCTGAGCACTGTTGACACCCACAGGAGAGAATAAAATTACCTGTGCAAAGGTGAAAAAAAAAAGTCACCCTAATGAACCCTAACTCTTGGGTTGCAACAACTAGAGGTTGCAACCCGGGGATGATAAGGCACGTGGAGTACCCCAATCCGAAAATCCCAAATCCAAAACGCTCCAAAAGCTGGAACTTTTTGAACACCAACATGACACCCCAAGTGGAAGATTTCTTTTTCTTTTTTTCTTTTTTTTGTGGTACTGGGGGTTGAACCCAGGGCCTTGCACTTGCATGCTCTGCAAGTGCTGGACCACTGAACTGCACCCCAGCCCATTTTTTTACTTTTTTTGAGACAGGGTTTCACTAAGTTATGCAGATTGCCTCTGGTCTTGAACTTGCAATCCTCCTGCTTCTGCCTCCCAAATGACAGGCGTGCACCACTGCGCCCAGCTGCAAGTGGAAGATTTCTTACCTGACCTCATGGGATGGGTCGCAGACAAAACTCAGCCACTAAAAATAGTGCAACTTCAGGCTGTATGTATGAGGTGTATAGAAAACATCTTCAATGAATTTTGCATTTAGACTTGAGTCTTATTCCAAGAAATCGCATCATGAATATGTAAATATTCCCCAAATGGAAAAAAATTCAAAATCCAAAACACTTCCAGTCCTAAGTATTTTGATAAGAGATACTCAGCTTCTAATAGGCATTTATTTGGGCTGGGGATGTGGCTCAGTGGTAGAGCACTTTCCCAGTGTACATGAGGACCTGGGTTTGGATCCCATTCCCAGCACCACAAAAAAAGAAGAAAAAAGGAAGTGTTTGTTAATTTCTTTCTTTTTTCTTTTTCTTTTTTGGTGATACTGGGGGTTGAACGCAGGGCCTCACACATGCTTGGCAAGCACTCTGCCACTGAGCTGCACCCCCAGCCCATTTTTTAATTTTTAGTCAAGACAGGGTCTCACTAAGTTGTACCAGCTGCCTCTGACCTTCAACTTTCGACCCTCCTGCCTCAGCCTCCCAAGTTGCTGGGATTACAGGCTTGTGCCACTGTGCCCAACATTTTTCCTGTGAATTTTTAAGTTCTTCCTCTTGTGGCTGGGATCAGGTGGGAGGATGCTACCCTGGTCCCCTATTTCTCTCCTTCAAGGGTGGATACCCCAAGGGGCCCTGACATGTGTCCTAGGGCACTAGGCTTCCAGGCAGATGGCCCAGCAAGCAGGTTCCTCCACTGGCCTGCAAAGTATTTCTTTCTGGGCGTTGCATGACCTTAGGGTACCAGAGCCACAATTGTTTATAGAGACAGGTGCCTGCCGAGAAATATTTGTCTGGGCTCCTATGGACACCCTAGCATTCACCCTGTCAGCTAGGAAAGGGTAGGGCCGACATCGCAACTCAGGCCGGGTTCCTAAGAACCTTTACATTTCTGTTCTCTGGGGCTAGTTCTCTTCTGCGTCTTAGACAATCTGCTGTTTTGAAAAATGCAGTTTCAGGGCTGGGGGTGCAGCTCAGTGGTAGAGCACTCACATAGCATGCGTGAGACTCTGGATTCCATTCCTAAAACTGAAGAAAAAAAAAAAAACACCTTTTTTTTCCATTTAAAAAAAGGTAACATATTCTTATAGTTCCAAACCCGAATGATACAAATGAGTACACAATGTTGTATCTTTGGCCATTTGCCTGAATACCTACTACATGCCAACCACATAGTATTAACTTCTTTAGTTATTTCACTCAACCATGGACGTCTTTAGGGCTGGAGGTGGAGCTCAGTGGTAGATTGCTTTAGCATGCCCGTGATCCTGGGTTCCGTCCCCAGCACCGCAGAGGTCGGGGGAGGGGGGTGAAGGCTAAAAAATAGTATTACTTCATTGAATCCTCACAATTTATGAGGTTCCTACTATTTGAAAGCCTACAGCCGTAGCCCTGTGGCATCCGATCCCATCAGATCTCGGAAGCTAAGCAGGGTTGGGCCTGGTTAGTCCTTGGATGCGAGGCTGCCTAGGAACACCAAGTGCTGTAGGCTTGGGAGAAGGATCTGGCAACCCACTCCCAAAAATCAATCAGCCATTGAAAACCCTATGAATAGCAGAGAAGCACTAATAGTGTTTCACCTGTTGTACATAGGGTCACTATGAGTCGGACACCTACTCGATGGCACCAAACAACAACAACAAATTTGAAAGCCCATTTTACAAGCCGGGTGCGGTGGCGCACGCCTGTAATCCCAGAGGCTTGGGAGGCAGAAGCAGGAGGATCCCAAGTTCAAGACCCGAGGCAGTCTGCATAATTTAGCCAGACCCTGTCTCAAAAAAGTAAAAAAAAAAAAAAAAAAAAAAAAAAAAAAAAATCCAGTGGTGCAGCTTAGTGGTCCAGCACTTGCAAAGTATGCAATGCGAGGCCTTGTGTTCACCCCCCAGTACCACACACACACACACACACACACACACACACACACACACACACACACACACACAAAGCCCATTTTACAGATGAGGAAACCGTGGCTGTCAGAGGCCCGTTGAGTACCTTTCCAGGGTTATTGAGTAACTTGTTCCACTGAGTTCCTGGGGGGGAGGGGAGGGAGGAGGACGCAGGGGAATCAGCCTGTCACACGAGCGCCCCCTGCAGGTGGCCAAGCAAGAGGAGTTCTTCAACCTGTCCCACTGCCAGCTGGTGACGCTCATCAGCCGCGACGACCTGAACGTGCGCTGCGAGTCGGAGGTGTTCCACGCGTGCATCAACTGGGTGAAGTATGACTGCGAGCAGCGGCGGTTCTACGTGCAGGCGCTGCTGCGCGCCGTGCGCTGCCACTCGCTCACGCCCCACTTCCTGCAGATGCAGCTGCAGAAGTGCGAGATCCTGCAGTCGGACTCGCGCTGCAAGGACTACCTGGTGAAGATCTTCCAGGAGCTGACCTTGCACAAGCCCACGCAGGTGATGCCCTGCCGGGCGCCCAAGGTGGGCCGCCTCATCTACACGGCCGGCGGCTACTTCCGACAGTCGCTCAGCTACCTGGAGGCCTACAACCCCAGCGACGGCACGTGGCTGCGCCTGGCCGACCTGCAGGTGCCGCGCAGCGGCCTCGCGGGCTGCGTGGTGGGCGGGCTGCTGTACGCCGTGGGCGGCCGCAACAACTCCCCCGACGGCAACACCGACTCCAGCGCCCTGGACTGCTACAACCCCATGACCAACCAGTGGTCGCCCTGCGCGTCCATGAGTGTGCCTCGGAACCGCATCGGAGTGGGCGTCATCGACGGCCACATCTACGCGGTCGGGGGCTCCCACGGCTACATACACCACAACAGCGTGGAGAGGTAAGCAGCGGGGCCCAGAGGCCGGGCCTCGAGGCCACGGACCATCCATCCCCTGGAGACCTGGTGGGTTCTCCCTGATGTGGAGGCCGGGGTTCTGACCCCTGGAAGCCTCTAGGTGAGGCCAAACTGCTGGGAGACTTGCAGCCAATGACCTGGGCCATGGGGCTGGGGCTGGGACCTGCTAATGAGAATTTTTTTTTTTTCCCATGGTATTCAGGGGATGAACCCAGGGCCTCGCACATACTTTGCAAGTGCTCTACCTCTGAATGGCGCCCCCAGCACCCTTTTATATTTTTTATCTTGAGCCAGGGTCTTGCTAAGTTTCGCAGATTGCCTCTGGCCTCTGGCCTCGAACTTGCGATCCTCCTGCCTCGACCTCCTGAGTCACTGGGATTACAGGTGTGGACCACCGTGCCTGGCTTTTTTATTTTTTAATTTTTTATTTCCCTTCCCTTGGGACAGAGTCTTGCTATATGCTCAGGCTGGCCTGGAACTCCGTGTGTAGCCCAGGGTGGCCTCAAACTGTCAGTCTTCCTGCTTCAGCCTCCCCAGTGCTGGGATTTAAAGGCGTGCACCGCCACACCCAGCCCCGCTCCAACTCCCGTAAACCCTGGGAGAAATTTCCATCAATTTGACATTGTTACAATATGGTAATTATGTTACCTTACGCTAAATTATGTTGTGATTTTCTAATTATGTTATAACCCGAATGTAATTATGTTGAAACTCCCCTGCTGGGGATGGAGCTCAGTGGCGGAGCGCTTGCCTAGCAGGCTCCAGGCGGTGGGTTCCATCCCCTGCACCACAAAACCAAGGCTGGGACTCTGCAGCTGATGAGATGCCAGAAATCTGGAGTCAGTGGGCTTGCAGCAAGGCTGGAAAAATGGGAATTTTAAATCCCCCAGAGGCTTCTAATGTGTGTGGTCTGTGACTAGGAGGATGGGCCGCTGCGTCACCCTGAGCAGGCCTCTTTCCAGAAGGACAGGGACATTATTAATAACTCCAGGAACACAGGTACGGACTCGAGGTGCCCAGGCCAACTGGGATGTGCGGTCTCTCCACCTCCGATCTTGGCCCAGAGGAAGCCATCTGGGCATTAGTATCCTAGTTGTTAGACTTCGGGTTTTGGCGTCGTGTGCCCATGTCCCTGCTCCTTGGTGACCCTGAATGCGCCACCTCACCTTTCTGAACCCGCATCTCATTATCTGTGAATGGAGGGAAAACGACGGGGCCACCCGTCTGTCCCAAGGGGTGGGGCTGAGGCAAAGTCACATCCATGGCCCAGCCTGAAGCCAGGTGACGGTGTGACTGAGCCACAGGGATCCAGGAGACTTGAGTCTTGGGTTGACTTTGAATCCCTGTTGGCTGTGAGCCTCCGATCCTTCATCTGGGCAGTGGGGTCTCTGGTCCTCCCCTCCTCGGAGGATTTTGTTTGTTAGGTGCCATTGAGTCTGTGTTGACTCATAGCGACCCTGCATACAACAGGCGAAACACTGTTGTCAGTGATTCTCTGTTGTTCATAGGGTTAACATTGGTGGATTGACTTTTGGGAGTGGGTTTCCAGGTCCTTCTCCCAAGCCTACAGTATCTGGTGTTTAGAAAGACTAAAGAGGTCAACTGTATACAGGGCTGGTAGACCAGGGGGCCCTGTCCTAAGTGAGCCAGGAAGGCTGGCTACGATCCCCGGGGTTACCATGGGTCCTGTGTCTTTTGCAGGTACGAGCCAGAGCGAGATGAGTGGCACTTGGTGTCACCCATGCTGACGCGCAGGATCGGGGTGGGCGTGGCTGTCCTGAATCGCTTGCTGTATGCAGTCGGGGGCTTTGACGGGACGAACCGCCTTAACTCAGCTGAATGCTACTACCCGGAGAGGAACGAGTGGCGCATGATCACCCCCATGAACACCATCCGAAGCGGGGCAGGTGGGCGGGGCTGCAGAAAGGGGCGTGTCCAGGAACACCCCCACCCCAGGGTGAACCACCGCCACGCTTGGGTGAGGCCGCCTGCGTCACCCACCCGGGACCCCTGTGGCCAGCACAGAAGAGTGAGGATCTTCCCGATTCCAAGCCTGCCCTCCTCCCCGGCATTTTTCCTTTCTTTTCTTTTCTTTTCTTTTTTTTTTTTTTTTGTCCCCTTGAGACAGCGTCCTGCCACCCTAGGCCCGGCTGGCCTCAGACTCTGGATCCTCCTGCCTCAGCCTCCCGCGCGCTGGGATCACAGGCGTGGCAGCCACGCTAGGCTCCAGCTTTGTATCTGAGGGGCCCTCGGGAGAGGGGAGCAGAGGGAGGGAAGGGGGTGTCTGGGGCCCCTCTAGGCCGGGTCCCAGAGTGACCCCCACCCCCTGCCCGGTGCGGTTTAGGAGTCTGTGTGCTGCATAGCTGTATCTATGCGGCGGGGGGCTACGACGGTCAGGACCAGCTGAACAGCGTGGAGCGCTACGACATCGAAACTGAAACGTGGACCTTCGTGGCCCCCATGAAGCATCGGCGGAGCGCGCTGGGGATCACGGTGCACCAGGGCAAGATCTACGTCCTTGGTGAGGCCCTGGGCTGTGGTCCCCCTGGAGAAGAGCCTCCATTCACTCTTTCTTTATTTATCTTTAATTTAATTTAATTTAATTTATATTTATTTTATTTTATTTTATTCCGTTCATTTTTTATTTTTTATTTTCGTTTATTTTTTATTTCAATTTATTTTATTTTATTTAGTATTTTATTTTACGTATTAATATTATTTATTTGTTTGTTTGTTTTTATTATTTCATCTTTATATTTTGATGCTGGGGATGGAACCCAGGGCTCCGTGCATGCTCTGCAAGTGCTCCTCCACTGATCCACACCCCCAGGCTTGCCCCGTCTTGTGGGGACAGGTGGCAGCTTTTGCTGCTGATGCCAATAGGAAAGCTTCTCCTGGTTGCTTTTGGAGTGTCCTTCTACCCCCTGCCCTCCTCAGGGGTTGAACCCTGGGCTTGCATGTGCTAGGCAAGCAACCCTCCACTGAGCTGAGCCGCACCCCCAGCTGCCGCTACTGCTGCTGCTGCTGCTTTTCCTCCTCCTCCTCCTCCTCCTCCTCCTCCTCCTCCTTCTTCTTCTTCTTCTTCTTTTGTTCAGTACTTGAGGGTCAACCCCAGGGCCTCACACATACATTGCAAGTGCTCTATCGCAGGGTGCACCCCCAGCCCATTTTCTATTTATTTCTATTTTATTTTTTATTGGAAATCTTTTATGTACATCTTAATAGGTTTCATTCTGACCTGTATTTCATTGGGACATTTCCATATATGCATTTCATTGTACACTGCCCACCCATTTTAAATTTTTGATCTTGAGTCAGGGTCTCACTAAGCTACACAGACTGCCTCTGGCCTTGAAATTGCAATCCTCCTGCCTCTGCCTTCCGGGTGGCTGGGATGACAGGTGTGCGCCCCTGTGCCCAGCTCCATGTTTTTATTATTTGTGCAGGCTGTTTCTGGCCTGACCTTGCTCCTCTTTCAGTCTCCCAAGTCTCTGTGCCACCATGCCAGATTTTTTTTTTATATTTATATTATTATTATTATTATTTGAGACAGGGTCTCAGCCTGTAGCTCAGGCTAATCTTAAACTCTTGATCCCCCCGCTTCCACTGCCTGTGCGCAGTGTCCCGGGCCCTCCCCGCCTCTCTGGCCTGCTTCCTGCTCTTTCTGTCCCCTGCGCCTTGACGACGACGTGCGCAGTGACCGTCCCTTCCGCTCCCCTTGCAGGAGGCTATGATGGCCACACATTCCTGGACAGCGTGGAGTGCTATGACCCAGACACCGACACCTGGAGCGAGGTGACCCGCATGACCTCGGGCCGCAGCGGGGTGGGCGTCGCGGTCACCATGGAGCCCTGCCGGAAGCAGATCGACCAGCAGAACTGTACCTGTTGAAGCACTTTTGTTTCTGGGGCGACCACCAGGACAACAAACAGTTGCTGCTCTCTCACAGAAGCAGCGACAAACACTCATCCTCCAGGACCGGAGGCCGGACGCCTCTGGGTTCAAATGACAGCTCCAAAGAGAAGCCCAGAGCGGGACCCTGAGCCCCTCCGAGTCGCCCCAGGAGCGCCTTTGACAGCCCACCTGGTGGGGTGTGGGCAGGACACCCTCTCAGGAGAGAGGACCCCACGTCCACAGGCTGGGGACAAGGCCACCAGCAGCCGCCATCTCCCTCTGGCGGGCAAACAGGTGCCAAGGTCAGGCTGGTTTTGTTCCCTGAGTCTCGGTGGCCGGTGCCAGGAGTGGAGGCAATGGGCCAGGTGAGGCCACAGGAGCCGAGGCCCCTCTCCGGAAAGGTGGTCCCCGGGGATGAGGCTGTACAAAAAACAAAACAAAAACCCTGGCTCTCGCTGCCCTGGACAGTCATTTTGTTGACAAGCAACCCTGTAACTTTCCAATGAAAATAAAGAACAAGCTAACTAGTGTCTTCCACGGTGGCTCTCAGCTGGAAGTCCCAAAGCCCAGGGAGGGAGAGCGCTCAGGTCTTCCATTGAAGGCTGGTATCTGAAACCAGCCGATTATCTCTCCATCGCGTTTTGCTATGTAGGCCATTTTCCTACCCATTCGCAAGCCACATAAGCGACTATCAGTTCCAGTGGCGACAGACTAACTTCCTGATACATCTAGGGTTCCTGACATTCGTTACAGACTTGCTGTGCAGTTTATGAGGGAGTTTTGGTGTTTTGTTTTGTTTTGTTTGCTTGCTTGCTTTTGAGGTAGGATCTTGCTCTGTAGCCCAGGCTGGCCTCAAACTCTTGGGCCTCCTGCCTCAGCCTCCCGAGTGCTGGGATCACAGGGGTGGGTGCACCACCAGGCCTGGCTACTGTTTACATTTTAAGACCCATGCCTTCTGAATTTGATGAACTTCTATCTGGCCATTTTTCTGAAACTTTTATTTACCTGCTTGGGTATTAAAAGGATGCAGAGGCAGGCAGGGCGGCTTACGCCTGATATCCATGTACTGAGCATTCGGGAGGTGGAGAAAGGAGGATTGTGAGGTGGAGGCCAGCCTGGGCTACATAATGAGACTCTGTTTCAAAAAAGCCAAGAAATAAAAGACCAGGAAAGATGGTTTGGGGATGTAGCTTAGTAGAAGAATGCTTGCCTGGCACACATGAGGCTCTGGGTTCCATCCCCAGCACCCCCATAAATCAGAGGGCACAGGGGTTGCTGGGAAATAGAACTGCCTGGGAATTGTAGGCAAAGGGTTCAAGAGCCTGGCTCCTTCTAAACCATCAGAGTAGAAATCACATGTGTTCAGTTTCTTTACTTTTTGCCAATCCAGTTTTGGCACCAGAGGTAAAGAAGAGATAAATGAGCTGGGTGACTTGGGAGGCCGAGGCAGTGGGATCGTGAGTTCAAGGGCAGAGGCAGCCTGGGTAAATTGGCAAGACCCTGTCTCAAGATACAAAAAAAAAAAAAAAAAAAGTATTGCCGGGCACGGCGGCGCAGGCCTGTCATCCCAGCAGCTCAATAGGCGGAGGCAGGAGGATCGCAAGTTCGAGACCAGAGGCAGTCTGCATAACTTAGCGAGACCCTGTCTCAAAAAGTAAAAAAATGGGCTGGGGGTGCAGCTCAGTGGTCCAGCACTTGCAGAGCATGCAAGCGCCAGGCCCTGGGTTCAACCCCCAGTACCACTAAAAAGAAAAAAAAAAGTGCCGGGGATGCAGCCCAGTGGTAGAGCACTTGCTCTGGGCTCAGCCCCCTAGTACCGGAAAAGAGAGAGAAAGAGAAAGGAAGGAAGGGAGGGAGCAAAGGAAAGGAAAGGCAGGGAAAGGAAAGGCAGGTAGAGGAGAGAAAAGATGAATTACATGTGGACCTAACGCCTGGGGAACCCACAGCTTCTCCCAGATGACTTAGAGAGGAAACATCTGATTCCTTCCTCCCAGTCCCAGGGGAACCCTGGTTCATCCTCCTCTGCAGTTTCCGTGCTCGGTTCCCCTGGAGGCGACCTCATTGTGCCCTGGCGTTCTCGCGTCCTTGTCCTGTGGTTCCCATGGAACAAGAAAAGAAGTCTGTTAGCCAGGGGTGGTGGCCACGCCTGTAATCCCAGCACTTGGGAGGCTGGGGCAGGAGGATCTCGAGTGCAAGGCCAACGTACGATATATAGGGAGACCCTGTCTCAGAAAACCAAACACTAAAATAAAAAAAGAAATCAACATTGGGAGCATCCTTGAGGGAGGACTAGGAATTGTATGTGTTTAGTATTTTCAAGTTGTTAGGAGCTATTGAGTCCGATTCATAACAACCCCCATAGGGTTTTCAATGGCTGATTGTTTGGGGATTGTTTTCGGGAGTGGACTGCCACATCCTCCCAATTTTCGCAGTACTGAGGATCGAACCTCAGTCTTCAGAAAGAGCAGAGCAGCGCTCTACCAACTGAGCTACACCTGTCCGGAACATTTTCAAGTGCTTCCGCACACTCTTTGATCCTATTGTTCACTTTTGAGAAGGGACATGGAGGAGGACCTGTGTGCATCTCCGGTGAAAGTTTCAGAACCAGTCTAATCTACCATGGAGGGGATTTATACACCATGCAGTTGCCACAAGCCACACAGCCCGACCTGGGTGGGCTTTTCCTTTCATAGGGATTAGATCCCAGGTCTGGAGCTCAGACTGAACTAACTCAGTACAGCAGCTGCGGGTACCAGCAGTCAAATGTACAATTCTTTACCTGGGAAACTTAAGATGCCTAGTAGGCATTAGGCCCTGTAATGGCTGCTTGATCAAGAAAAACTAAGGTTTAGCTGGGCGTGGTGGCGCACGTCTGTAATCCCAGCGGCTTGGGAGGTGGAGCCAGGAGGATTGCAAGTTTGAGACCAGAGGAAGTCTATGTAATTTAGCGAGACTCTGTCTCAGGAAGTAAGGAAAAAAAAAAATAAAAGGGCTGGGGTTGCAGCTCAGTGGTCCAGCACTTGCAAAGCATGCAGGCGTGAGGCCCGGGGATCAACCCCCAGTACCACAAAAAAAAAAAAAAAGAAAAGAAAAGAAAAGAAAAGAAAAGAAAAACTAAGGTTTCTTCTTTTATTGTAATGCCAGGCATTGAACCCAGGGCCTTTGTGCATGCTTTGCAAGTGCTCCACCACCAAGCTCCACACTCAGCCCTTGGATGAAGGTTTTTCTTTGTTTCTGCAGTGCCGAGGCTTGAACCCAGGGCCTCCTGCATGCTAAGCACATGATCTACCACCAAGCTACACCCCCAGCCCCACAGGTGAATATTTACCCTCACTTTCCAGTTCAACAAAATCCTTTGTCCCAGTCTTCGTTCTTCTAGGTACTGGGGTGTGACGGCAAGCCAGCCCCGGGTGAGCCCTGTTCTCCTGGGAATGACAGCCTAGCGGGAAAGTGGAGGAGCCACCTAGGCCGGGGCCTGGGACATTTATTTTTTATTATTTTATTTGTTTATTTGTTTATTTAGATAGGGTCTTGTTACATAGCCCAAGCTGGCCTGGAACTCACGTTCCTCCTGCCTCAGCTTCCCGAGTGCTGGGCTTACGTGGACTGGGACTTTTTTGTTTTTTGGATTTTATTGTACACATTTATGAGATTATTGTTGTTAGGTGCTGTCAATTCGTGTCCAACTCATAGCCACCCTCATAGGGTTTTCTTTTTCTTTCTTTCTTTCTTTCTTTTTTTTTTTTTTTTTTTTTTTTTTTTTGTGTGGTTCTGGGGGGTTGAACCCAGGGCCTCGCGCCTACATGCTTTGCAAGGGCTGGACCACTGAGCTGCACTGCCAGCCCTTTTTTTTTTTTTTTTACTTTTTGAGACAGGGTCTCGCTAAATTACAGGGACTTGTAACTGTAACGGGTCTTGAACTTGCGATCCTCCTGCCTCTGCCTCCTGAGCCGCTGGGATTACAAGTGTGCGTCACCACACCCGGTGTCCTTCTTCTATTTTTGTGGTGCTAGGAATTGAACCCCGGGACCTCAGAGACTGCAGAGCAGCGCTCTACCAACTGAGCTAAACATTTATGGGATACCGAGTGATACTTCTGTTCAGATATTCAGTGTGCAATTATCAGATGGCTGACCCTTCCCGTTTCCTTAAACATTCTGCCAACAAAATTCTAATTAGTGTCTAATGCTTAGTGTACCTGTTTATGAGGCAGAGCATGATTTTTAAAAAAATTTCATAGAGTTGCATCCTGTGTTTTGCACTTTTTCTCTCCATCTTTACCCCCTATGTGATTCCCCACCCCTCTCCCACCTTCCCATCGCCCTCCTCCTCTTGCTAGTCCCCTCCCCCACCATCATGGGTTCACGTGTATTTTCCAATCTTAGATAAGTACAATTGTGCATATACAACATATATGTACAAGTATAAATATATATGGGGCAAGGGTTTAGCTCAGTTGGTAGAGTGCTGCTCTGTGCTGTCTGAGGCCCTGGGTTTGATCCCCAGCAATGCACAAAAATGGGAGCAGGATGTGGCAGTCCACTCCTGAAGCAATCCCAAAACTATCAGTCATCAAAAAACCCATGAATAGGAAACACTGACATCGTGCCAGGCATGGCACAGTGTTTGGGAGTGTTTCATTCTGTTGTACACCAGGTTGCCATGAGTTGGACCTGGCTCATCAACACCTACCAACTATACACACACACACACACACACACACACACACACACACACACACACACGATTGTATATGTATATATGTCTAGGTGTATAAACATATGGGGATATGGGGCCTGGGACTTTTAAAATTTGAACATTGAAAATGCAGCAGCCCAGGAAGACCTCAGTCCTGGTAAAACGGAAACCTGGTTGATCATACCACAAGCCAGGAGCTGAGCATGAACTCCAAGTGAGTTGGAGCTGGGGGTGTAGCCCAGTAGTAGCACCCATGCTTAACAAGCAGGAGGCCCTGGGTTCTTCCTCAGCAGCAGGAGGGGAAAAGAACTCTAAACCTCCAAACGTGCCCACGGATGGGCAGATAGGGGTCACGGTGAAGTCTCAAAGTTCATCGCTCTAGGACCTCAGGGGGAAACGGGTTGGCTGGGGCCAAAGAGCAGATTAGGAACACCCCGTGAATGGCTTTTGCGGTAATCTAGTAATCTAGGGGAGAGGTGATGGTGATTCTTTTTTGTGTGTGTGGTCCTGGGGATCAAACCCAAGGCCACAGTGCATGCTACGCAAGCATTCTACCAATGGAGATAACCCCCCACCCAGTGATGGCGATTCTGACCAGGCATGTGACCATGGAAGTGGACTGAAGTCGAATCTGGGTGGAAACATCAAATATGAAGAGCAAACTAATAATAATTGATCATCAACATAAAGACAAAGCTGTCTGCAGCCATAGCACCTCGACATCTGATACCGCCTGATGTGGGAAGCTAAGTAGGGTCAGCCTGGTTAGTGGTTGGATGGGAGACCACCTGGGAATAGCAGGTTTTGCAGGCTAGGGAGAAGGACCTGACTGCCCACTCTTGAAACAATCTGCCGCTGAAAACTCTATGAATAGCAGAGAAGCAATGACATAGTGCCAGGCATGGTACAGTGTCAGGAAGTGTTTCGTTCTGTTTTACATTGGATCGCTATGAATCGAACCTGACTCAATGACACCTAAAAACAAACAACACAGACAAAGCTGCAAAGCCCCTTGTTAGTCATGTCTCTGTCTCTTCTTTTTTCTCTCAAAAGGTTTCACATATTTATTATTGGACCAACCTACTAGTGCAGATCAAAGAAAAAAAATATCACATGCCCAACTGTCCTGACCGTTGACATTTTCAGCTCACAGTGATATGATCGTTGACCGTGATTCAGCAGAACTGTGTGTCATCTCGTCCACTTCCTTACAGACCCACCCGCCTTGGTTCTCCTCCAGTGCCTCCTCTTGGACTCCACTCTGGTTACTAGTTCTCATCTAAGTCCCCTTGGAGAATGGGACGATTTTGCTTTTGTTTCCTGGCCAGGAATCGCTTGATTCTGAAAGTCTTGCCAGAAGACACAGCAAAACATCAGGTCAAGTGCTCACACCACAAGGGCGGGAAAAAGCAGAAGAGGGTTAGTCATCTCTTATGCCTCAAGTGTGTGTATTTCTCCAGGTGGGTGCTAAGAGGTGGAACTTTCTAGATCACAGGTTCATTGCTGCTGTTGTTGTTCTTGTTGTTAGGTGCCATGGAGTCAGGTCCGACTCACAGCAACTCGATGTGTAACAGAATGAAACACTCCCCAACACCGTGCCATGCCCAGCACTATAACAGTGCTTCTCTGCTATTCATCAGGTTTTCCATGGCTGATTGTTTCGGGAGTGGGCTGCCAGGTCCTTCTCCTAAGCCTGCAGCACCCAGTATTCCCAAATTGTCTCCTATCCAAGGACTAACCACACCCAACCCTGCTTTAGATTCTGAGATCAGATGCCAGAGTGATACGGCTGTAGACAGATCACAGGGTCAACAGCTTTATTAGAAGCTTCCAGATCGCTCTCCAAAGTGGTTGCAACAAATCATATTCCTGCGGGCTGCGGGTGCAGCTGGGAGGCAGAGCACTTGCCTAGCATGTGGGAGGTCCTGGTTCAACTCCCTAGTATTGAAGAAAAAAGA
Source organism: Pedetes capensis (assembly GCA_007922755.1). NCBI lineage: Eukaryota > Metazoa > Chordata > Mammalia > Rodentia > Pedetidae > Pedetes > Pedetes capensis. The sequence continues at coordinate 413 of VMDO01015299.1, read as the reverse complement.
AAAAGAAAACCCCTGCTTCCATCTCCAGTACCATTATTATTTTTAATTTTTATTTTTCTAGTGCTGGGGATCGAACCCAGGGCCTCCATGCATACTAAAGCAAGCACTCCACCAACTGAGCTAAACCCTCATCCCCGCCCCCAGCACTAGTAAATAAAAATAAAATAAAGGGTTCTAGGGGCTAGGGGTTTCATTTAGTTAGTAGAGTGCTTACTTACTTAGCCATGCATGAGGTCCCCGGTTCAATCTTCAGCAGTGCAGGAAAGAATAAAAGACTCCAAGCGCTAATCTATCACTCAGATTGCAACTTTGATATTATCATCACTCTTTCGTCTTTTCTTTTCTTTTTTTCCTTTTTTTCTTTTTCTCCTTTCTTTCTTTCTTTTTTTCTTTTCTTTTTTTTTTTTTTTTTT
>VMDO01015298.1:0-51613 GCA_007922755.1 Pedetes capensis | reverse complement strand
TCTCTCTGCCTCCAGAGTTACTGAGATTATAGGCTTGCAACACTGTGCCCAACTACAGCTACTTGTTTGCAGAGAACTATTCTAGTTCCATTTCCTTCCGGCTCACTCCAGCCAGGCCCAAGTACCAAGTATTTGATGTAACCACAATGGCTCATCAGTGTGTTAAAATAAACACAATTTAGTTAATTACTAAGAGGAAAAAAAAAAAAAAAAAAAAAAAGAATTCTGAGACTCTGACTTTTAAGCAATCCCTTGTCATTCCCATGAAGAATATGATCTACAGTGACTAATTACAGTATTGATGTGGCCAAATTCTGTAAACATGTAATATCATTTGGGAGGGCACAAAAGTCCTTCTCAAATGCAGAAATCACAGAAGTTTGCATTCGTTCTTTAGTACTTTCTAGATAAAGACAAACAGCTCCATAGATGGATAGGCTGCATGAGAAGTTCATTTCTTGAAACATATTCATAAACTGCAGCCTGGATTAGTTCTTAAATTAGTAGAGAGGGGCATAGGAACACCAATACAGCCAGCCATGCATCCTGCAAAGGGAGTAACCTGAGATTGGTTGGATCCACATCATTTGAGAGCTTGTGAAATGCAGAATTTCAGGTCCCGCACTAGAACTCTAGAATTAGACTGTGGCTTTTAATAAGATCCCCAGATGACTCCTTTGAACATAAAACCTTGATGAACATTCAGTTGTACAGAGTTAGACTTCAGATGCAGGACCTAAAAGAAATCATGTTGCTTCCAAATAAAACTTTGGACCAAGTAAGAATCTATGACTCTACTAAGGTATTTCTTTTAGCTCCTGTCATGTTCCCTTTTAGGTTTGGTAAGGTAGTTTACTTAAACTGTAGCAACATCCTCTGGGGTTTTATGCTGTGATAAAAGTGAAGCTAATGTGGACTTTTTTCTTCTTCTCCATGAACTAGTTATGGATAATGAAATTAAATGTGTATATAAAAGGAAGGAGAGAATTATCAATGTTCCTCCATCTTACATTCCCTCCATGTTCTGTGAGGTTCTCATCCATTTATTCATTTAACTCATCTTATTGAACATGTAGGATGTGCCAGGCACTATGCCTGGCACTTGGAATGAAGAAGAGGAATATATTCCTCAGCACCATCTGACATGTTCTCTACCTGTTCAATGTAAGAAAACAATGGCTTGGTTCCTAGTATGGGGACTATAATGGAAGAAAAAAGGCCTTTGAAGGTCCTAGTTATAGCTGGGTTCTTTTTATCCTCTGAAACACTGTTACATTTTTAAAACTTAGTGAGACAAGTAAAACCCACTGTGTTTCTGTGAGGTGCACCCTTTTGAGTATATTCTCTTATTAACTAGACAATATACTCCTCAAAGTCAGGGCTTCCTCTTATTGCCCCAGTGCTTAGCATGACACCAGAATCAATAAGTGCTTTTGATTGGTTATTTGAACTGGCATCAGGTCAAATGAGTGCTATAAACTTGCCTTTCACCTGAGCCAATACTGACTACATCAATGTTTGCTATTCTATTCAAAGTAACCAGAATAGTAACTTTATGCTAGTGCCACTGTCTTGGTGTGATATGTGATTTCCTGTACCTAGATAACAGAAAATGATGTGAATTAAAAATAGACTTGAAGATAAATGGAACAAAATCAAAGACTCAGAGATATAACCATGAAACTATAGCCACCTGATTTTTGACAAAGAGACTAAGAACATTCAGTGGAGAAAAGATAGCCTCTTCAACAAATGGTGCTGGGAAAATTGGATATCCATTTGCAGAAAATGAAAATAGACCTTTACATCTCAATCTACATGAGAGTCAATCCAAAATGAATAAGAGACCTTAACACAAAACCAGAAACAGTAAAACGACTAGAAGAGACAGTAGGAAACATGCTCCAACATATAGGCATAGGAAAGTATTTCTTTAACAAGACTCCAATAACCCAGGAAACAGCACCAAGAATTAAAAATGGGATCACATGAAACTAAAAAGCTTCTGTATAGCAAAGGAAACAATCAGCAGAGTTAAGGCAGGGCCCACAGAATGAGAATCTTTGCATCCTATACATCCCACAGAGGACTAATTTCAAGAATATACAAAGAAGTTAAGAAAGTAAATTCCAAGACAACAAATAATCCAATATATAAATGGGTAAAGGAAATGAATAGGAAGTTCTCAAAGGAAGCAGTTCAAAGGGCCCAGAAATACATGAAAAATGCTCAATATCTCTAGCCATTAGGGAAGTGCAAATCAAAGCAACACAGATTGCATCTCATGCCAGTAAGAATGGCCAAGATCAAGAAAACAAATAATAACAAATGCTGGTGAGGACACAGAGAAAAATAATCCTTTAACATTGCTGTTGGGACTGTAAATTAGTTCAGTCACTTTGGAAATCAGTATGGAGATACTTTAGAAAACTAAGGACAGAACTGCCATACACCCCAGTTATACTACTCCTGGGAACATACCCAAAGGATGGTAAGTCATCATACCACAGGGACACTGGTATTTCCATGTTTAATGCAGCACTCCTTACAATGGGAAGGGTGTGGAATCAACCAAGATGTCCATCAACAGAGGAATGGATTAAAAAGTTGTGTATATATACACAGTGGAATATTATTCAGCAATGAAAATAATGAAATAATGTCATTTGCACAAAATACAGAGAACTAGAGAATATCATCCTTTGTGAAGAAACCCAGGCCCAAAAAGAGAAATACTGAATGTTCTCGCTGATATTTGGGAGATAAAGCTAACTTAAAGGAAAAAAATCCTATAAATATGTAGATATATAAAAAAGAACAACCAGGTTTATCTAAGAAGGGAAAATATAAGTAGAGTAGAAAGAAGTGGGGAAGGGTCTAGCAGGAAGGAACAAAGATTTTGGAAGGGGGGAAAAGGGAGGTGGACGATAAAGAGGGTTCAAAAAGGGGAGAGGACAATCTCAAGTTACATGATGCAACTACACAAGTATATGGGAAAAAACAGGGGAATCTAACTCATAATTGCATATGATTTTTACCACGTATTAATCAAAGTTTCAAAAATTGTGTAAGTTGATGTAAGTGTAACCAAAAATGATGCAATAGGTGCTCAATGGAAATAGCAAAAGTGTTACTACTCTGTATCCCACTAACATTTATTAATAAAAAAAGAAAATGATGTGAATTAAACAAGAGAATAGCAGATACTATTAGTTGGGCAAATGTTAGTGTGAAACACATTATTTTGAAAGTAAGTTATTTAATTGTCACAGTGTTATGATCTCTTATACAACTTATAATTGATATTTACAAAGAAAGAAAGAAACTGAGGCTGAGAGAGTTGAAAGTATTTGCATATTGTCATAGACTGCTAAAGGGTAGTGTTACTATTGGAGCCCAACTCTGTGTGGCTCTAAATACTATACCTGTTGACTATGAGCATCAAAATTATACAGTGGAGATGACCATGTACATTTTTAGACATTTTCATTTTCAAATTGTTCTATTTATGAATGAAGAGAGAAAACATGTTTCTTTAGAAGAGATCAAGATTTTGAGAAAAACTTCCCTTGCATAAATCAATGAATGTACATTAGGAAATAGTTCTGGTAAAGGTTTCTGTGAGCAAGATTTTCAGCCTCTTTCTTCCAAGGACAATGTTTCATGTGCACTCATTAATTCCTCTATCAAGTAGCTCTGAGAAGATATTTACCAGATGTGGTCCAGGGTGTCAGGGATGTCAGGATGAACAAAACCCAGTTCTTGCCCTCAAAGTTGCTCACATCATTGGAGACATAACCCATGACTTGCAAACCTTAAAATATTTACTAGCTGGATCTTTGAAGAAACTTGTGCTGACCTTCAGAATACATGAGTGTGAAACTCAGGGAGGAGTTTCCCTGGGGATCATCAGAGTGTAAGTATCATTTAAAGCCAGGATATAGACAGAGGTCTGGGAACTTGGCAAAAAGTGGTGCTCAAAGTCATGATTAAGGGAAAGGACTTTGAGGTTAGAGACATGAGCAACTGAAGCAGCTCTCAGCCCAGGATCTCCTGTGTATCCTTGTGCTGGTTAAACAGACCTTATGGACCTCAGCTTTCTCATAAAGATATTAACATTAAAATACCCATCTTCTGTGGAGTTTTCAGTCAATAAGGATGTTAATGCATATCAAGTACGAAGTCCCTGGCTTTTAATAACAGGCCATGTAGTGGTTAGAAGCACAAGTAACTGAGATGGCAACAGAATTCTGCCACCTACTAACTCTGTGAACTTTGGCAAGATCTTTATTCTCTTTGTGCCTCTATTTCTTAATCAGCAAGATGAGGATAGCAGTCATAACGCTTGCCTCCTAATTCTTTGTAAAGATGATTAATTAACAGGAAGCATTTAGAACAGTGTCTGACAAACAGTAAGAGCTATATAAGGTTTAGTTGCTATTAGTTAACGAGAGCTGTCTTCAGTATCTGCTCTAGAGGCCACATTCTATCTGCAGGGGGTTTTGCAATATGGAAGCATACTTGGGAGAAGCCCACAGAGAAAATCAAACTGAGCTAACGAAGCAAGCTCTTCTTCTGAAGCAGAAACAAATGGGTGCTGAAAAGAGCAGAAACTTTAATCAAACCCAAAAGGAAGAGCAAACCAAGCAAAAGTTAGTAAAGCACTGTTCTGCCAGAACAGACTGTGCCTTGGAGGGCACATACTTTACAGGCCTGGGGACAACAGAAATGGAGTTTCAGGCAGCAAGCCACACTGTGGGTGACTCAGCACACAAGCAGACCCTCATGGCAGAGGGTTGAATCACCAGGGCAAAAAGGCCTTCCTTCAAAAGTCATCTCTCTCCATTATCCATAGATTATAGTTGGTTTTATTCTAAACTAATAAATGATGGGCATTCGGTCTGTGCTTTCCCCCTAATTTCCCCGAGGAATTATTCCAAGTGAGCTTGTCTTTCTATGAATACCCACATTCACAGAGTAGGCTGCTATTTTGTCTTTGGCCTACCAACCTTTTGAGAGGTCAGTGGGTCTACTGTAGTCAGTCAGATAAAAAATGTGAAAAACACCTGAAGATCAATGGATTTGGAAATTTTCCATACAAATTCCATTTGGCACTGAACATATATCAAGTTGGAAGAAGGACCCGGCAACCCACTCCCAAAACTCTTAATCTTCCATTGAAAACCCTATGAACAGCAGAGAAGCACTGACAATAGTGTTTCCGATGTTGTATGTAGGGTCCCTATGAGTCGGATACTGACTCAATGGCACCAAACAACAACAGCATATATCAAGTTATAGAACACCATGGAAAATAAGAACCCAAGTAGGGCTCTTACATTTCAAGGTCTAACAGAGCCAAGGACTAAGGAAAATCTTTTTTCCCCTCCTGTGCCTATGTATATACCTACCTGGAAAATCCCTACTTGTCCTTCAATACCCAAGTCAAATATCACCTATTGGTGTTGAACCAGAGCTGGGTTCCTCAGGAAGGGAGGGGCATGTGGGGCCAAAAGCGAAACCAACACATGCTCAAGGAACTGAAGCAGGTGTGGCATGCTTCATTCCAGGTGCTCCTCTCTGTTAGCTCCATGGAGCCTTTCCCTCTGAGCCTTATTGCCTCTCCACGCTCCTCAGTCCTCTCTGTGTTCTCTAGTCCTGTCCATGGCCTGTCCTCTACACATGTGCAGTCCTGTGGGAGGTGCTTTTAAAGGCTTTTACACAATACAGGCTAATCGTCAAGACCATTGTCCAATCACATCACTTATATGGGATTACATCATAGTCGTATTGTGCATGAACAAGTCCAAGTCCTGTTATCTCAGTCTGTTTACATTCTGATACCAGTCACCTTGACCTGGCCTAACAATTGGATTATGCTTTTTCACACCTCCAAAACTGAATTGGTTATATCCTTCAGTAGGCTACCTTCAGAAACTGTACTTTGTCTATTACTGCATATAATGCCACGTTGTAACTGTTCCCCTGGAAGCTCCTACCATTAGATATTATTTCCTTCAGAAGGATAAGAGCATTATGCTTTGCCCCCAGGGTTTATCACGATATTTATGTTGCCTCTTAACTCTGTATTCATGGGTCAAGAGATGGCTGTATTCTTGATTCCAACTGGAAACCAGCCAGGGGTAGGGAAAGGAGAGTGTATTTACAGATGTAAAGCAACTGGTTTGACCCAAGAGCAGAATCCACAGACTGCAACAAACTTTCGGCAGCACACTGCCTCATCACCTCTGCAACAGAAGCAGGCTTCTCTCACAAACATGGAAGCCCCCCTCAGGTCAACTGTGTGTGCCTCCAAGGTCTAGGGACACTGTGCCTGTTTCCATCCATGTTAGGCTACACATTATCACTCTCACCTGTTTTACCAGTCTTGAACTCTGTTTCTAGTCCTTAGAACATGTGTGAGGAATGAGTAAGTGACTAAAAAAACTAAGGAATTCTCACATCCCTTGTTGGAGCATACATTATCAGAAGAATATCTCTGTGAGAGAGAGAGAGAGAGAGAGAGAGAGAGAGAGAGAGAGTACATTACATATTCTTTACAGTTAAACAAAAATGGAAATAAAGGGAGCAAGAAAACATAGTGTCATACTTACAACACGTAAGTTCAGGAAGCATTAAGTTTCTGAACCAAGAGAAATGAGCACATCTGCCCTGAAATCATGCTTATCCTCCCTGGAGGTCCAGTCTGGAGCAGCCATTACTTTTTACCTTGACCTCTGCTCAGAGAATCATCTTTTGTGTGCTGGTCATGTCTGTCCATACAAGAGGATTAAGAGTCAAAAAAAGACTGAAAGACCATGGATAAAATCTAACATTTAATGTTCCAAATGTCTAAAGAAACTCAAGATGAGAAACAGATTCTGCTATACCCATAGGCATCGGGAGCAAAGATTCCTTTCCCCCTGCCATAAAGCTGGATTTACATTGACTCCTTTAAAATGCTTTTTAAAAAGAAATATTGACTTTAAAAGTTTTTCAAGAAATCCCAAACTCTTTAGTCTCATATTTTTTCATGGTATCAGTGAGAGAAATGTGCAATATTTTCATCAGTTTATGGAGTGTTGTGTAACACAGCAAGTACCTTTGGGCATACAAATGACTCACTTGATGTAAATCAGTAATTTTTGTAACTGGAAGCAAGTTAACTAGTCTTTCTTTTTGGTTAACATACCACCAAACAGCTCCTAATGGGTTGAATGTTTTACTGCAATGTTTAACAAAATGTTTAATTTTCCAACTGGCTATTTTGCTGCCACTGACAGACAGCCTTTTTCAAGATCAAATTTCTAGACAAGCTTTTGACTCTGTCTAGTTCTACTTTAATTAGAATTATAAGATGTTGACTTACTGGGTATATGAAACATGAATTTTTTTTTGAGATTCTGGAGAATTAAGAATTACCATTTCAAGGTGGGCATGGTGGCATATGCCTATAATCACGATGATGTGGGAGGCAGAGGCAGGAGGATTACAGGTTGAGGCCAGAGGCAGCTTGCATAACTTAGTGAGATTCCATCTGAAGATAAAAAGTTAAAAAGGGGCTGTGGGTGCAGCTCAGTGGCAGAGTGGTTTCAAAGTATACACGAGGCCCTGGGTTCAGCTCCCAAGAACCACAAGAAAACAAAATAAAAGAAAGGAAAGGAAAAGAGAAAAGGCAAGAAACGAAAAAAGAAAAGAAGAGCCATATCATTTCAGATGTGAGGAAAAATCTGATGATATAACTTTGGAGCCCCATAATAGCCAGCATGTAGGAGGGGTGACAGGTGAGTGTAGTTGGTCTCATCCCCAGATGACTCCCATTTACAGGTTTTTATCCCTGTTTTCCTTCAAGAGCCCTTAGCATGCCACAGAAATGCAGTGAACTTCACAGTGTCAGTTTATACCACATAGATCTGCTATTTAAAATAACTGGACAAGGGTGACAAGCTGGGGAGTCTGACCTGCTGGAAGCCATTTGCCTGAGGGACTGAGGTGGTTTCCCCTTTCAGGGGAAGGAGGAGCCAGACAGAGAAGGGCAGACAGAGCCTATAGTGTTGCCTTAGTCCCCAACTGAGGGAAGTTCTGAATAGGTTATTGACTCTTACAGATGGCACTAGCCCTCCAGCCCCCCTCCATGTACTATTACGGTGGGAGGGAAGCAAGAGGGACGGAGGAGTCAGTAGAAAAAGGCTAAAAGAAGTCCACTTTAAAACACCATGCGACTGGGACAGAGAAAGATCTGCCCTGATTTCCCTCTAAAAGAGAAAACCATGAAGAAAGAAAAGGAGAAAGCTCCCTTAAATGTCCACAGAACTTCAAGGCAACATCTGAACAAGATGACAGACTGCATACGGAGCTTCGGAGACAACAAAGTCTTGCTTTAGAAGATTAAACGTCTCCCAGGGCAATTCTTTATGTCATCGTACTTGCACTCTGCACTTTTTAGCTGTAGTGACTTCAGCTAGAAGATAATATAAATTCTTTATGGACCATGTTTCTAGCTACTGGTTTGGGAGGCATTTTGATCAATTACTACACTTCCCTTGGGAGAAGGACCCAGAAGCCCACTCCCAAAAGCAAACAACCACTGAAAACCCTATGAATAGCAGAGAAGTGCTAACAATTGCGTTTCTCCTGTTTGCAGCGTTGCTATGAGTTGGACTCTGACTCAATGGCACCTAACACCACCACTTCCCTTAACATGTATTGCTTTTTTTCTCTTCTCCAAAAAATTTGGACATTCTTTTACATTAAATTTGTTATTTTTAACCATATGTACTTAACTGCTTCAAACAAAGAAAAGATCTGTAGCTGAGCATGGTGGAGCATGCCTGTAATCCCAGCACTCACGAGGCTAAGGCAGGAGGATTGCAACTTCAAGGCCAGCCTGGGCTACATGGTGAGACCGTGTCTCAAAAACACAAAGCAAGACAAAAAGAAATAAATAGGTCTCTTACTAGAAGTCACAAAATACTACCCATGATATGATCCCATTCATAAGAAATGTCTAGAATAGGCAGATCTATAGAGACAGAGGGCTGGGATTTAGCTCAGTTAGTAGAGTGCTGCTCTGCAGTCTCTGAGGTCCTGAGTTTGGTTCCTAGCACTGCAAAAACGGGAGAAGGATGTGGCAATGCACTCCCAAGGCAATCCCGAAACAATCAGCCATTGAAAACCCTATGAGGGTAGCTATGAGTTGGACACGACTCGACGGCACCTAATAACAACATAGAGACAGAAGGCAGATTGCGGGAAGAATGAAGATTGGCTACCAGTGGACATGGGTGACTTCTGCAGGTTATAAAAATATTCTAAAATTAAATCACAGTGATGGTCTCACAATTCTGTAAATATGCTAAAATTATGGAATTGTACATAAATAGTATGTAAATTTTACCATACCATAAATTTTACCTTAATAAAATTATCTCTAAAAATAAGCTCAGTAAATAAGTAAAACTTCAAGTGACAGGTGTTTTAATATTGCTATAGTCACATTTTATCATATTTGTAGCTATAATCATTTTTTAATTAAAAATGCCTTGTCAATGGGAAAAATCTTTGAAATGTTAGTATCAAATATAATTTTGGAAATGCACATATCTAATGAGACATTCCCTTCTTTTAGTTCTGATATTTGTATATATTTTTAATATAACACTATATAGTCTATAACACAAAACATAATTTTTTCTTCTATGTCAAATTTTATCATTATGCAGAAGTAATTGAGGTTTAAAATTTCAGAAAAGGAATCTGTAGAACTGCCTCTGCAATGTAGCACTAGCATGCACAGGTGACTATTTACAGTTACATTTAAATCTATTACAATTAAACAAAATTTAAACTTCAGTTCCTTGATCCCAATAGCCATATATCAAGTGTTCAAGGTATTCAAACACATGCAGTGGCTACATTATTAGACAATATTCATAATAAAACACTTCTATCATCACAGAAAATTTTCTTGGATTGCTCCTTCCAGACACTGATTTGTAGTCTTGAGGTATATAAGATAAACCTGCTTTGGGGTCCATTTTTTGCCATGTAATTCCTACCTACCTCTTATGGTATTTTAATTATTCTTATTTGGTTTTCTACCACCACTTTAAAAAATCTCATCTGAGGGTAGAAAAACAAGATTGCTGGTCATAACTATTATAATCATTGTTCTTCCTAATCCTGCTAGTTTTCAGGATTAATACTCAGAAAAATCACCAGGGACCTAATGTCCCCGACATCATCCTAGTCTCTCAGATGGCCATTGGCTGGCCATTGAAGTAAAATAATTTCCATTCTATTTCATAATATTAAGAGAGTATATCCTCTCCAGGAGGTGGCAATCAAAGGAAGCCATTAAGGAATGAGGAAAATCAACATTAAAGGATTGGGGAGAAAGAAAGAAGCCAGGAACAATAAAATAACGGCTGATTCTAATTGCATCTGTTGGATATGTTTGGAATTTGGATCCATGTTGTATTCATTGAAAAGGTGAAAGATGGACATTTGTTGCCTTCTCCTAAATACCAAAAGGACAAACAAGCAGTACATTTCACTACACCTGTAAGATATAGTGGTCAATAAAAGAAATACAAAAATTTGGGTTTCCTTCATTCCTGACACTGCTAATTGCTCCTGATCAGCTATTCACAAAAGCTGTCTACTACTTTGCCAGAGACAATGTATCATGCTCTTTGCAGAAAGCATCAGCTCCCAAGTATTTCAAGAAAGGTTGAAAGGACTATCTTCCCAAGTCTAAGCTCTACATCTTCCTGAATTTCACAACTTATAATGATATTGTGACTATACCTTTTATTAAAAAAATTACATTGCCATTGGTCTTTTTCTTTTAGATCAAAACACAAAACACTATTTATCCCCATTGTGAATACCTCTCTCTTGCCTATGTTAATGTTTTGAAGGACTTAGAAAAGTGCTTGGCTTATAATGATATATTGTGAAATAGATAGTAGAGAAAGTTATTCATTTCTCCATGTGAATAATCAATGAGCTGTATAACACTGTGATTCTGATTCAATTATACAAATTTTTCTGAGTGGCCCTTTCTTTTTCCTCCATTGAGGCAACATCAAGGGTACCAAAACGTCTTGCTCAAGTGGAGGTAGATATGACATTTCCTAGCAAGCCTTTCCCTTCACTCCAATCCCATGGGGCTAACATAACACCTTCAGACAGGCTAATAAGAACCAACTCTCCCTGATGTCTGTAAACTCAGGAAAAAGCAGGATCATTATTACTAATAAAGTTCCTAGATTAGTTTATCCCATCATAGACATGATGATCAGATGCAGCTATTGAATCGACAATATTTGTCTCCTGGCAGACATTATTTAGAAATAATTCTCAATGATTCAATATATTATTACTAAGGGTGAAAAAACAATTTCAAATGAAAGTTTCCTACAATAAGCTATTTGAATTCATAGTTAGACTAAACATTGCCAGCTCTATCTGGACATGAATAATGAAGCACTTCATAGATAACATGAAGCTTTGAAGTCCCTAAAGCCAATTGCCATATTTCACTTTGACATCCCATTCTTGCCAAAAAAGAACAATGGCATTTTAGATTATTTCAAATTTTTCATTTCTTATAAGAAATAGGTCATTTCTTACAAACGACATTATAAACTAGAAAATAATCTACCATATTTAATAGGTAAACTCTATCACTTTCTAGTGACTTTTATCTTTGACTCTTACATATTGAGTCAGAAGTTCCTTTATGTGTGTTTAACTTTTTATTATTTTCAGAGTACCCATGCACTCAATCTGTCAAAAAGAATCAGGGAAGTTTAGAGGATAAGACCACAGATACTTTTTCTTTGTTGTTATAACTTTCCATGTTATACACCAAACTTTCCATGTTATACTCCTTTAGTCAGCTTGTATATTTACCATTGGGGATTGGCAAATTATAGTTTAATTTGAACCAGATGATATCCTTTGAAGCAGCACATTAAAATATTTGGATTGACTAAAAAACTGGCTTAAAATTACAAATTGAGTGTGTTTACTATAATCGCAAAATAATATGGTATTCATAAACCAGTTTATCCATTCTGTCAAACTAAGCATAAAGAATGTAATCACCAGCTGGGCATAGTGGCGCAGGCCTGTAATCCTAACAGCTCAGGAGGTGGAGGCAGGAGGATTGCAAGTTCGAGACCAGAGGCAGTCTGCGAAATTTAGTGAGACCCTATCCCCCGCCCCCCAAAAAAGAATGTCACCATTGCTAAAGACTTCTAAGATCAAACTAAAGTTGTAAATAGAGACACAAAACAAAAGACAGCCAAAGACAAACTGGAATACTGTCCCTCCCCATGGTTACTTTTGGAAAGAAGTGAGCTTAGTTTTCCGAAATCCATGTAAGTAAATCCCACAGCAATTCTGATCATACTTGTATGTACTGAGGAGCACAAAAGGAAGTGAGGAGGGGATAACAAAAAACGAGGTGAGCAGAAGGAGGGAAAGGTAACTTAGGAAATAGCGAGGGGCAGCCATCCTGGCAAGGAAGAGATTCACTGCAGAGTCACTAAATATGCGACCTTCCCAGTAATAACACTGCTTGCTGCTGACTGAGCAGGTTCTGTTTCTGTCTCAGGGGTCACTGAGCACTTCTCCAACATGAGAACAGAGCCAAGTCTTGCTGTAGACTTGGAACCCTCTTACAAGGAAAATAAAAATGCAGAGCTTAATAGTGAACACTTTACATTGTCTCCCACTCAGCAAAACAAATCTTGAGTACTACATAAATAACTACATCAGAATGATGTTCCCTTCACTATAAAATTGTTATATTTCTGAAAATTTAAAAATTTTGGATTAAGAAATATCATACATAATTATATGAAGAAGTTCATGCGATGTTAAGAGAAAAAATTATAAAAATATTTACATATAGTCTTCTATGAGATACTTATATATTTTAAACACATTTGACATGTCCACAAAAAAGAAGATTGGTTGAATATATTGGGAATATGGATAATTATTGCAATGGACAAAATTTTGTGCTCCTTTCATTCATATAATGAAATCCTAACACCTAGGCTGCATTCAGTGGTACCTGACTATCAGCCTACCAATCAGAAGGCTGAGGCAGGAGAATTGTGCAATCAAGGCCAGAGGCAGCCTGTGTAACTTTGCAAGACTATCTCAAAATAAAAATTTAAAAATGGGCTGGAGGTGCAGCTCAGTTGTAGAGCACTTGCAAAGCATGCATGAGGGTTTGTGTTCAACTCTCCAGTACTGCAAAAGAAGAAAAAAGAAATTCTAACCCCTAATATGATGGTATTTCTGCCATGTGCGGATACAAGGAGAAACTGGCTGTTGCAAGCCAGAAAAAAGGCCTTCACCTGAACCTGGTTTTCACTTCCAGCCTCCAGAACTGTGAGAAATAAACTTCTGTTATTTATAAGCTCCCTAGTCCATTGTACTTCATTATAGCATCCCAAACACACTATCATTCTTCATCATCATCTTCATCTTTTTCTTCTCCTTCTCCTCTTCTTGCTTTTTGAGACAAGTTCCCACTATGTAGCCTTGCCTGGCCTTGAACTAGTGATCCTCCTGTATCAGCCTGCCAAGTGGTGGATACTTTTTAACAGGGTAAGAGAGACAGTGGGCAGGGTAAGAAACTGGGTTAGGTTAAACTCTGTTAAATTAATTCATAACTAACAAATTAACTGGTCAATGACACCTTTATGGATAACATTACCTGCACTTTAAGGCTCAATTCTTTCAAGAGAATGTCTGTTAATTGTTTTGCTTTGCCTTTCTTATTATTTTTAATTAAGAATTATTTCAGAAATCAAGAGAAGTACAGAGTGTAATAAAATATACACTTGCTTATTTTCCAGGTGCAAAAATGGGACAAGTGTTAACAGCAATTAGCCATATTTTAAAATGATCTTTTATTGAAGCATGCCAAAAGAAAAGTGCTTTAATCAAAACCACATAGCTACACAACACACCATAAAATCAGCACAATCATGTTAACCACTGCCAAGCTCAAGAAATGGAATGCGACCAACACCCACAAGTGCTCCGTGTACCTCCTCACTCACCACTACCCATTCTTACACCTAAGGTAATAATCACCCTGACTTCTGACACCATAGACGACCTCTGGCTCTGTTTAAATTTTGGTATGAATGAACTAACATATTTGGGGGCCTGGAGTATTTCATTCAAAAGTGTATAAGTGAAATTTATTGGGGCTTTTTGCCTATAGCAATAGATCATTCAATTAAATTATTTTGTATACATGATCAGGGGGATGAAGAGTGGTGTCTTCTCCACACTAGTCAAGTCTGAATCTGTGAGGGGTAATGAGTTCACAGGTCTTTTTCCATCTCACAAATATAACAAATTTTTTTATTTAATGTGCTGTTTATGTACATTTAATTATGCCAAATTTTGGCTATTATGAATAGTGGCACAATGAACATTTTTGTACATGAACTTTGGTGAACATAGACACACACTGCTGCTGAGCATGTCTGTAGGGGTAGGATAAGCCTATGTTCAGCTTTAAAAGTACTGCCAACTTATTTTCCCATAAGAACAATGCCAATTTTACACCAAGTAATATATATTCTGAACCAGTGCAATGAAAATAAGAGTTATAATCTGTTTAAGAGGGTAAAAAGGCAAGCATCAGATGGAAGTATATATCATATAATATATCCAGAATATAATACTCCTACAAATCAATAAGTTAAGGACAACAATAGAAACAGTAGAAAAATGGAAAGACACTTAAACAAGGACTTTAAAAACCAGTCTACCCAAAAGACCATTAAACATAGAGATGCTCAATTAGCACTAAATGGGTAACACTAAATATTTTCTAGAATGGATCTTAAAAATTAGAATAACAAATATGTTTTTGTATTTAAAGTGTGGTTCAGCTAATGCCTAAAACAATCACAATACTTCAATGAGCAGAACAGTCAACCTCAGTAGTTTCAGCTTTGATGTCAAACAAACTCAAGCCAGGTGATGCATGAAAAATATGTTTGCTTGATTTCCACATGCTGAGCTCCCTGCACTGAGATGTAAGAATATGACAGCAAGTATGGTTACATTACCACGCAGTACACTGCTCTTCTTGATATGATAACTGCACATATTTAATACAGAATGCTCAATTTACTTTTTAAATTGCAGTTGCTTACTTTTTATTTGGCAAAATTCAGCTTTATTAAATGGTGCAAATTTATGATATTCTACTGGCCATCTTCAATAAGGATTAACTCATAAACTCAGAGAATATCAATAACTTAGCCCTAAGCTTTAGCTAATATACATCTAGTACATTTAACGAAAGTCATTTGGAAAAGATGTTAAAGAACAATTATATTTCTGAAAGGATACTGGTTTGATGATTCTTTGTTGTTGTTGTTAGGTGCCATCAAGTCGTTCTCTGACGCATAGCAACCCACCGTACAACAGGTGAAGCAGTTTGTCAGTGCTTCTCTGCTGTTCATAGGTTTTCAATGGCAGATTGATTTTGGGGAGTAGATTGCCGGGATCGTCTCCCAAGCC
Source organism: Pedetes capensis (assembly GCA_007922755.1). NCBI lineage: Eukaryota > Metazoa > Chordata > Mammalia > Rodentia > Pedetidae > Pedetes > Pedetes capensis. The sequence goes on along the minus strand of VMDO01015298.1, from coordinate 36,040 downwards.
TAGAGCACCTGGTGTTCCCAAGGGGTCTCCCATCCAAGTATTAACCAGGCCTGAGCCTACTTAACTTCCAAGATCTGATGGGGTTTGATGCCACAGGGCTACAGCTGCAGGCAATGATTCTTTAGAGAAGATAAAATTGTAAATTGTCACTAAAATGTTGTACTATAACAATTTTACACAATTGATTAGAAAGCTCAAGATTATGATTCATGGCACACAAGTACCAACTATTTATATTCTAACAATACTCACTCTCAGACTTTTAAATAGAGCACAACCATGTCAGTTGTGCTAACTACAATTCTGAAATGTTGACATTTAAATTGTTCTAAAACATTATAGTTTCCCACAATGCTAGATTGTACACCTTTTATATATTTTCTGATGATATGTGTTATAGTAATCTAAATTATAATAAGAAGAATAATGGACTATACAATATTCAGTTATATTTAATATTTAATATTACATTCTATGGTGTCTATGAGAAATACTTTTCCTACCTCTTCCACAACCTTTGTCATTGCCATCATTTTTGACCCTGTTGGTTTGAAATGGTGCTAATTATCTGATTCGGCCTTTAATTTTCATTTTATTTGCTTTTTAGTGGCCTTCAGTGTCTTGCATTTATTGGCCTTTAGGGATTTCTTTTAAATGAATTCCTGCTCACATCTTGTGCCTAATTTATATTGTGTATACATCTTTGTACAAATTCATATATAATTTTCATTATATATTCTTGATTCTCACCCTATATATTTTTCTGTATTATTTACTCTGTCTTTTGTTGTATACTAATTGGGGGAAGTATTTCCATTGGTTCCCCTTTCTTCCCAAAATTGTAAATCATTTCCTTTGTTGGTATGTTTTGAACATTTAAAGACATTTTTCTTCTCTGCCTTCCTTTCTCTTCTTTTCATAAATTTTGGAGTTCTAGCATTCAGCTGGGCTGGGATTTAGCTCAGTTGGTAGAGCACTGCGCTGCAGTCTCTGAGATCCCCAGTTCAATTCCCAGCACCACAAAAATGGGAGAAGGGCCTGGCAATCCACTCCCAAGGCAATCCCGAAACAGTCAGCCATTGAAAGCCCTATGAGGGTCGCTATGAGTCAGATACTGACTCGAGGGCACCTAACAACAACAACAGCAGCATTCAGCTACTGACTGGAAGAGAGTCATACTTGTGCTTATTTCCAAAGTAGGAGATCCAACTGAATGTGGAAATTACTGAACAATATCAATATCACACACAAGTAAAATTTTTCTAATGATCATTCAAAAGCAACTGCAAAAGTATACAGACAGGGAATTCCTGGAAAATCAAGCTGGATTCAGAAGAGGGCATGGAACCAAGGACATCATTGCCAATGTCAGATGGATATTAGCTGAAAGCAGAGAATACCAAAAAGATATCTACCTATGTTTTTTTCAACTCTGCAAAGACATTTGACTGTGTGGATCACAACAAATTATGGATAACATTGAGAAGATTGGGAATACCAAAACACTTAATTGTACTCATGAAGAATCTGTACATGGACCAGAAGGCAGTTGTTTGAACAAACAAGAAAACACTGCATGATTTAAAGTCAAGAAAGGTGTGCATCTGAGCTGTATCCTTTCACGGAGCCTCCTCAATCTCTGTGCTGAGCAAATAATCTGAGAATCTGGACTCAATGAAGAAGAACATGGCATCATGATTGAAGGAAGATTCATTAACAACCTGCATTATGCAGATGACAGAACTCTTGCTTATTGAAAGTTAAGAGGATTTGAAACATTTATTGATGAAAATCAAAGAACATGGCCTTCAGTATGGATTGTGCCTCAACATCAACAACAAAAAAATCCTTACAACTGGGTCAGTATGCACTTTCATGATAAATGGAGAAAAGACTGAGGTTGTCCAAGATTTTGCTTTAATTGGTTCTATAATCAACACTCATGGAAGCAGCACTCAAGAAATCAAAAGATGCACTGCATTGAGAAAAGCTGTTGCAAAAGATCTCTTTAGAGCATTGAAAAGTAAAGATGTCACACTGAAGAGGAAGGTGTGCCTGACTCATGACATGGTATTTTCAGTCACACCACATAGTTGTGAAAGCTATACATTGAATAAGGGAGACAAGGAGAAGAATTGATATTTTTCAATTACAATGGTGGAGACAAATACTGAATATCCTATTGACTGCTAAAAGATCCAACAGATCTGTCCTAGAAGCAATGCAACAAGTGTGCTCCTTGGAAGCAAGGATGGCTAGACTGCATCTTATGTATTTTGGACATGTTGTTAGGAGCATATCAGACCCTGGAGAAGGACTTCAGGTTTGGGAGACTGGCAGGTCAACAACAAAAAACGAAGACTGTCAACTAGGTGGATTGACACAGTGGCTGCACCAGTTAGCTTAGATATAAAACAGATCATGTTCCTGGCACAGAATCAGGGAGTGCTTCGTTCTGTTGTATGTAGGGTTGCTATGAGTTGGACTTGACTTAATGGCACCTACCAACAATGAGCATTCAGCTTAAAAATACAATGAAATTCCCAACCAATAACACTCTTATTCTTCAGGAAGATTATTTGCCAATCCCTTAAGAGAATTGTAAGTAATTAAAAAATATTTTTTTGGATTTATTGCAAGAACCTTAAATAAAAAATAAAATAAACAGCATTTAAAGTAATGGTGATTAGCACTTAAGTTCATACTGAATATGAATATGAATATTCAATATAAATAGAAAAGCATTAACTGAGTATTTTACTCCATGAGATATCTATGACTTACTCACAACAGCACTAACCCACTTATAGAAATGCCTGCCAAAGGGGAAAAAAAAAGAGATGGGCAATTATGATAGATCCCTGTGTTGTTTCTGAACAATTATCATGACATATCAAAAGCTGGATCCACTGGTGGTTGATGTAACCCAGCTGAGTAGTCAGTTTGGAGCAATGATCGGGAATTTAATCTATGGATATATCATTTTTGTATGACTATATCACCAAAGAACAAAACATATTTTATTTAGGGTTGCATTCAAATTTCCAACTATCTTACTGCTCCTTTTATCAGAACTAACGTTGTAGCAGCAGTAGACATGTCTAAAGTGGTGTGTGTGCGTGTGTGTGTGTGTGTGTGTGTGGGTGTGTTGAGACATGTTCATTGCAGTTACCTGAACAATATGGATGGTGATATGATTGATTAATAGTGATTATCAATTTGGCAAACAAATACAGTAATGAAGTTCTCTGCTTTCACAGAAGATGGATGGGCTCATTTTGTACTAAAGTGGCATCCTAAATGATCTCTGCATACTTCCCCACCTTTATCTAAGTCATGACAGAAGTTACTTCTGCATAAACGATGAAAAATACTAAAACTCTGGGATGATGAAAAAATTTTGGACCTGAACAGAAACAATGGTTTCAAAACACTATGAATACACTAAATCACACTAAGAATTATTGATTTTCTTTTATGTGAATTTCATTCCCCATTAAAAAAAAAATGAACCAACCAAACAAGATGTGCTCAGGGTTGAGTAAAGTACTCTGTGTTTAACTGCATCAGCATTTACTTCTCATCCTCCAAATGAAATGTTGAGAAGTATGTCTCTAATATTGTGTGATCCATAGTGATCAAAGTTTACAACTTGCAAAGGATGATGCTTGCATGGATTAGTACAATACAATATTGCTCACATTTTTACATTTTAATATACTTTCTTAGCTGGTAGAGCTCATCAAGGTATAGCTCAGTAGTAGAGTGTTTGCCAGACATGGTGGTACATTCCTGTAAACACAGCACTTGGGAGGCTGAGGCAGGAGGACTGACATGAGTTCAAGGCCAGCCTGGGCTGCATAGCAAGTTCCAGGCCAGCATGGATTACACAATGAGAGCCAATCTCAAACAAACAAACAAAATGATAAAGGAAGGAAGGAAGACAGGAAAGAAGGAAGGAAAAGAAAAAGAAAGAAAGAGAAAGAAGAAAAATGGTAGAGTTACAGCATTTATGAGGTGGGACTGAATACAATCTGCAGTGTTTTACTCATCCAAACATCTTGGGGATAGACTTGTACAAGACCTAGACATTCCTGTACAAGATCTGTACAAGACCTAAGCATACCTTAGTAACAGAAGGATAGTTGTAAATCATTACTATGCCTTTTTTGTTTGTTTGTTGTTGTTTTTAGGTGCCTTCAAGTTGGGTCTGACTCATAGCAACCCTATGTACAGCAGAATGAAACACTCCTTGACATTGTGCCATGCCTGGCACAATTGTCAGTGCTTCTTTGTTTTTCATAGGGTTTCTTTTAGCTGCAATTTTATGCTTATTTCTGAATTCATTTCACTTTTACTTATGGATAAATAGCCAATAGGAAGAAGATAGGAAAAAGGAAGGCAAAATGATTACGACATGTATATCCACAAGGAGGATATTGCTAGTATATCTCTATAGTGACAAAACAATTTTATAAATCAAATCATAAGTAGGCAAATTAACGATGCAAGTGAAACTAACCACAATTCGCTTCATATTGATAACTGTCTCAAAATTTTATAAATTCAATATATTTTAATTTTAAATATTACAACTATTTAGCTTATTTTATAGGATATACTTGTCTTAACTCATGTTTTCTGAGAAAAAAATCAGATTTTATTAGAAGTAAAGTTCAAGTAAAATTAGTATATAGCTATAAACTCTGAAATTAGTATAGTTACTGGCACATTTTTATATAAATTTCCATTTTGAGAACTTAAAATGAATTATTTTGTGAGTTATCTGCTTTTAAAATATTTTTTACTAATGTCAGGGCAAAGGAGGAAAATGTCTATTGGTATCCACCTTGTTGTTGTTGCTGTTAGGTGCTCTGGAGTCTGGTCCAACTCATAGTGACTCTCACAGGGTTTCCAATGGCTGGTTGTTTTGGGATTATTTAGGGAATGGATTGTCATGTCCTTCTCCCATTTTTTCCAGTGCTGGATATTGAACTTGGGTCCTCAGAGAGTGCAGAGGAGCACTCTACCAACTGTGTTAAGCCCCACTCCTGGTATTCACCTTACTTTCCCACAGATTTTGAAGTGTGTTTTTTTTTTAAAATCTGCATATGTCCATTAGAATATCACATGTGAGGTTTTAGGGGGAAAGAAAAAGTTTTAGAAAAGGAAAGTTAGCACTATTATGCAAAAAGGACCAATAGATCATAAAATCTGTCATTATTAACCCATCAAGAATTTGTGGACCAACCATTACATGTGTGGCCAGTAGTTGTACCATTGTGGTGTTCCATCTCATCAGATCTCAGAAGCTATGCAGAATTGGGCCTAGTTAGTACTTGAAAGGGAGACCATCTGGGAATACTGAATACTGTAGGCCTGGGAGAAGGACCCAACAGTCCACTCCCAAAAGAATAATCAGCCATCAAAAACCTCACAAATAACAGAGAAGCACTGACTTAGTGCTGGGCATTATGCAGTGTTGAGGAGTTTCATTCTGTTATACATAGGGTCACTATGAATTGGACCCAACTTGACAGCACCTAACAACAACATTATGTATATATTCCTTTCTGACCCAGTCATTTGAATGTGCTACCAAAACTGTTCCATGCTTTGCCTTTGCAGGCTCTCCCACCACTTCTGGCCCTGTGGTTCCTCATGTGGTAGTCACTTTCTATTTCATACTGAGTCACGTCTTATATCCTATCCTCTTCCTAGGCCCTGCCTTTATTCTTCCAAATCTCCCATTCTATTCAGTGTCCTCAGCACAGTTATGGTCTTAAGAAGACGCTACACTCCAAGCCCAAGAGGGTGACTCTTGGTTGGTAGATGCCAAACATGTGAGCGCTACCCACCTACACATCATGTGTGACCTGCTGCAGCCAATCAGAGGAGAGGAGGTCTGCCAAGTGCCTCCTGGAAGGGACTCTCTCACTCTTCAATGGGACACAGGTACGTTCCCTTTTCTGCCTCAAAACCATTTGCTTTGCCACCTGGATTCAGGGTAGCAATTTTAGGAGGCGGAAGAATCTGAACTTTGGAGGCTGTGGCAGGACAGACAATGCCAGAGGGAGACATTACAACAAAGACTGGGGGTCAGTGTGATTACTGAGGATCAGTATCTTGAAAGGAAATGGGAGGAAGCAGGATGTGGTCAAGGCAGAAGCTGAATTGTGGTGCAGGTCCAACAAAGCCTTGGCCAACCCCACAGGTTGCTCTGGGCCAGGGTCATACACAGTGTTCTATTTGGGGCTGACATGCATGTCTTTTGCGCCCCACTTCACTCAGCCATCTGAAGGAAAGGCATGGCTGAGGTAGCTCTCTGCAGCTCAGACATAATGTCTCAGAAGGAGCTAGGCACAGGAGCTGCCTCTTGGCCTCACTCCTCAAGGCTGGGTGTCAAGACCCTCTTTGAGCAGTGTTCTGGGTGGCACATCTCCCTGGCTTCCTCTGAATGTAAGCCACTCAAGGAGAACTACATGTGGAATAATGGAGGATGTCCAGTTCCTTGTCCATGTCACTGATCAACTGAATTAACCAGCCCTGGAAACTCCCTAGCTCCAGACTGCTTATTAAGTGAGATCATAAAGGTCCAGCTTTCATTAAAACTTCCATGATTTTCAGCAGGCAGCATCTTACTGGATACACTGAAATGTGCATCAGGGTTCTTAACTTGCACAGACTTAAACAAAAATGTGTGATAAACTTCTTCAGCCTGACCTTGAAATTTTTTCCTCAAGCATAATTTTATTACTTCACCTTCAGTTGCACTTTCTGTTACAAGAGATACTGCCTATTTTCTGCAGTTTCCTTTTTTAAAACGGAGCTCAGGCCCCATGGCAGGTGAAAAGATGAATGAGGCATATCTCTGTCTTCCAGTATACAGAGTCATAAGGAAAATCCTGTTTCAATTTGAGTAATAAATAGACAGTTATTTATTACTTAGTGTTGTAAGTATCTTTAAAATGAGGTAAAGTTTGTGTCCCATCTTTCCATACTGAATTTAATTTTAAGCACTAATCTAATTCTTATATCTTCAATATCCAACACCTCTATTAACCAGCATGCAAACTTCAGAAAGTCAGTATTTTACTAATCCCTGATGTTCTCATTCATAAAATGAGATTTTTAGATTAGAGCCTCTCTAAGATCCCTTCAAAATTTAAAATCCTACAATCCTATGGGTTATGTATTCATTTCTGCTCATAACTTTCTGTTCCCTCAACTACATTTTCAATAACAGCTACCAAATAGTAGCCACCCAGGAACTTTCTGCTTAAATATCCCTCTCTCTGGATGTTACCTTGAGGGTCTCTGAACCCTCAGAGCAACAGATGCCAGCAAAGTTGTCAGAGGGCTCCCTCCTGAGCCGTCTCCTGCTAAAATGCCTAATCATATCTGCCATGTGTAATCATCCTTCCAGCCCCAGCCACAAAATGGAAGACAGCAATAAAGCATTCTCTAGTGGCATCTGTGTCCCAGGAGGATATGTGCAAGAGGAACATATTATTGCAGGATCTTGGGGGAACAAACTAAAGGAGACCCCTGTGTGTTTTTTTAAAGGAAGTCATAGTTCACTACAGCTAGTTAGCCTTGATCTCGAAAAGGAAAATGTATTTGTATGGATTGAACTGTTTTTAATTGATTACTTCCAAAAGGAAATACTTAACTGTCCTCAACACAGGCAGGCGCCCCCCCCAAAAAAGTTCATTTGATCAAGTTTTTGTTTCTATCAATAGGCAACTCATGGGAGAAGATATCTGAATGATCAATAAACATAGGAAAAGATACTCAGCTTCATGAGTACTAAGGGGAATAAAATTTAAAATGCACAATAAGATGTCATCATAAATCCACAAGAAAAAGCCAGAAGTTGAAAGACTGACAATATAAAGGTCAGGGAGGATATGGAGCCCTGAAACTCTCAAACACTGGTGGTGGGAATGGAAATTGGAGCAATATTGTGAAAAACAGTTTGGCAAATTGTAATAAAATTAAGCATGTTGTTGTTGTTGGCACCATCAAATCGGTGTCTGACTCATAGTGACTTTATGTACAATAGGTGAAACACTATTGTCAGTGCATTTCTGCTATTCATAGCGTTTTCAATGGATGATTGTCTTTTGAGAGTGGGTTGCTGGGTCTTCTCCCAAGCCTGCAGTATCTGGTGTTCCTAGGTGGTCTCTCATACAAGAACTAACCAGGCCCAACCCTGCTTAGCTTCTGTAATGTGATGGGATTAGATGCCACAGTGGTACCACTGTAGCCAAGTTAAACGTACCCTTCTATTATGAAATTCCAAGCTTAGGTCCCTATTGAAGAGAAGCAAGAGGATATAGAAACAGAAAGACTTGCAAATGGATATTGAATGAATATTGGTTCATAATAGTCAAGATCTGGAAGCAATGTACATGTCTATTTAGAGGCAAAAGGATACAGATACATGAATTTCAGACACATGGTGCTGAGGAATCAAAGCCAGGCATGAAATATTACCTATTGTGCAGTGGGTACTTTTAATATGATTTTCAAGAACAGATAAAATGAATAAATCTATGGTTATAAAAGTCAGAATAATAGTTATTCCTAAGTGGGATGGGGGGCTGGGGTTTACCTCAGTTGGCCAAATGCTGCACTGTACTCTCTGAGGACCTGGGTTCAATCTCCAGCACTACAAAAATGTGAGGACATGGCAACCCACTCCTGAAGCAATCCCCAAACAATCAGCCATTGAAAACCCTATGAGGGTCGCTATGAGTCAGACCTGACTCAAAAGCACCTAACAACAACAACTAAGTAGAGTGGTGAACACTGACTGGAAAGAGGCATGAGAGATCTCTCCAGGGTGCTGAAATTATTCTAGCTTTTGATCTGGGTGGTGTTCACACAGGTCCAAACATATGTAAAAATTTAGTGAGCTACAGCTCAGTACATAATTAAGATTGATGTGATTTCTTCTATAAAAATTATGCTTCAATAAAACTTTGTGTTCCCTCACTAAGAACAGAGAGATTTGTTTCCTTATGTGGACTTTATCCTAGAAATGCTACTTTTCTTCTCAAGGCAATCTTTGCAGGCAAGCTGGACCCGATTAGCAATACCTCCCAATAACAGGATATCCACATCCCAGACTGACAGTGCAGAAGCAGAAGTCAACACCAGGCTATATAAATAGCCTCCATGTATCAAAAGCTTTCTGTGCATCTCCTGCCGTATATGCCATGATTATTCATTCTCATAATCGTCTTGCAAAGCAGGTTTTATTAATTACATTTTCCATATGAAAAAACTGATATACCAGTTAAATAGCTTTCCCAACTTACCACAACCACTAAGTGGTAAATATGGGGCTGAAAGAGAATTCAGTTAAGATACAGATCCTAAATTTTTAAAATACATCCTGCCCCTTTTAATGAGAGAAGTGCCAGAATCCGTATATACCACCAGGGAGTGTGTCCTTACATATCCCCTCCTGCTATTTTGAGGTTGCTTTCGCTGGCCCTAGATAAGTGTAGCGTGGGTCAGAGTGAACACACCTCAGGTGTAAGAGGAAGCTCTCTTGTGTGAAGTGAGAAGAAATTAATGAATCACCCAAGCTCCCACTGGTAAAACATGGCCTTCACACCTGTTCAGGGGGAAAATGAGCAAAAAAGCCACACACAGGAACACACACAACATATACACACACAAACATACACTCACATAGTAAAAGTAAAGCTTGAAATATGAATGTGCTCTGAAGTGGTTTCATAGAATATATTTTTTTAATTTAAAAAATACAACTATTTCCAGTTATAATCCTTATTTTTCCTCAATCCAGGCTGCCAAACATTCATATCAGGGAACTTTTGTGTCTGAAATTGTTTCAAACCAAATAGTTCCTTTGGGAAAGGAAAACTGTGATTAAATCTGGCAACTGTTATGTACCATATGAAAAGAACATTGAAATTAATGCCATTATGCAGCCCTCTCTGCTATTCTATTTTTTGTGGCTTTGGAACAACTTAAAAAATTTATTATTAAAATATATTGGGGTTCAGTGTGATTATAAACACAGAGAAAAATAATGAAAGTAAAACATACTGAGCACCTGCTATAATATTCACATTATCACTGCTGCTTAAATGTGATAGACAATAAATAATAAAAGCCTTTTAAAGTTTTAAAGTAAGGTTTGTAATACTTTGATTATTATCTGATGCTCAGCAAAACCAAATGGCAATAAGAAGCCAAATTGACTGCTAGCAATAGCTTGTGGCTTAGAAAAGCATAATAATAACAAACTACATGAAACTATATCAGAAGACTAATGCAAAAAAATGTTGTTGCTGTTAGATGCCATCAAGTCGGTGTCTGACTCATAGAGATCCTAGGTACAATGGGAGAAACATTACTGTCAGTGCTTCTCTGCTATTCATAGGGTTTTCAATAGCTGATTGTTTTGGGGGAGTGGGTAACTGGTCACCAGGTCCTTCTCCCAAGCCTACAGCACCTGGTGTTTCCAGATGGTCACCTATCCAAGTAGTAACCAGGCCTGACCCTGCTTAGTTTCCAAGATTTGATAAGATTGGACAGCACAGTGGTACAGCTGCAGGCTTATGCAAAAACCACAAGCATTATACTTAGCTCACTACAATTTCTGTGAACTAAGATCATGACTATAAGTCTGTGTTAGACATAGATGAGCTGTAACAAAATATTGTACTGTGTGGCTTACAAACAGCATAAATTTAAGTCTCCCAGTTCTGGAGACTGGGAAGTCCAAGATCAAGTTGTCAGCAGATTCAGTGTGTGCTGAGGTCTAAGGCACAAAAAAGCGTTGTCTTCACTCTAACTGGCAGAAGGCATGAGGGCTCTCTCTCAGGCCTCTTTTCCTTTTTGTTTCTTTCCTTTTTCTTTTTTCCTTTATTTATAAATGCTGGTGGGGTAGAGTAGTACGACTTTTGGTATTTCCATTATGTACCTATTATATATATCACTTTTAGTTACACTTTCATGAAGTTACATATGTAATAAAAATCATATATAATGATGGGTCTCATTTTTTTCCTTCCTTTTCCCTATTTTCCCCATGTATTCATACAGTTGGATCATATATTTTGAGATTTTCCTTTTTCCCTTTCCCTTCTACTTTATTTCCCCTCCTCTTCCCCCTTCCCACACTTTGTTCTCACGCGCTGACCCTATGAGGGTCACTATGAGTCAGCCATGACTTGGACGGCACCTAACAACAACAACAACAACAATATATATATATTGTTGTTGTTGTTGTTAGGTGCCATCGAGTCGGTATCCGACTCATAGCGACCCTCATAGGGTTTTCAATGGCTGATTATTTCGGGATTGCCTTGGGAGTGGATTGCCAGGCCCTTCTCCCATTTTTGTGGTGCTGGGAATTGAACTCGGGACCTCAGAGACTGCAGTGCAGCGCTCTACCAACTGAGCTAAATCCCAGCCCATATATATATACATATATATATATATATATATGTATATATATATATATATATATATTAGATCAAACATGTAATTAGAACATACTGATAATTACTGGTGACCGGAATGCAAAGGTTGGAAACAAAGAAGAAGGCTCAGTAGTTGGAAAATATGGCCTTGGTGACAAAAATGATGTTGGAGATTGCAAGATAGAATTTGTCAGACCAATGACCTTTTCATTACAAATACATTTTTTCACCAACATAAACAGCAACAATACACATGGACCTCACCAGATGGAACATACAGGAACTAAATGCCTACATATGTGGAAAGAGACAATGGAAAAGCTCTATATCAAATGTCAGAACAAGACCAGGTGCTGATTGTGGATCAGACCATCAACTTCTCATATGCAAGTTCAAACTGAAGCTGAAGAAAATTAGAACAAGTATACAGGAGCCATGGTGTGACCTTGAGTATATTCCACCTGAGTTCAGAGACCACCACAAGAACAGGTTGAATGCATCAGACACAAATGATAGGAGATGAGATGAGTTGTGGCATGACATCAAAGATAACATTTAAGAAGAAAGCAAAAGCTTGTTAAAAAGACAAGAAAAAAAAAAAAAGAAGTCCAAATTACATGCCAAAAGACACTCTGGAACTTGCCTTTGAATGTTGAGCAGCTAAAGTAAAAGGAAGACATGATGAAGTTAAGGAACTAAACAGAAGATTTCAAAAGGCAGCTCGAGAAGACAAAAACAAATTTTATAATGACATGTGCAAAGAGCTGGAGGCAGAAAACCAAAAGGGAAGAACACGCTCTGTGTTTCTCAAGCTTAAGGAAGTGAAGAAAAAATTCAAGCCTCGAGTGGCAGTAGTGAAAGATTCTACAGGGAAAATATTAAACAAGCAGGAAATATCAAAAGAAGATGGAAGGAATACACAGAGTCATTATATAAAAAAGAATTGGTAGATGACCAACCATTTTAAGAGGTTGCATATGAAGAGGAACCAATGGTATTGAAGGATGAAGTGGAAGCCACCTTGAAAGAACTGGTGAAACACAACGCTCCAGGAATTGATGGGATACCAATAGAGATGTTTCAACAAACAGATGCAGCACTGGAGGTGTTAATATGTCTATGCCAACAGATTTGGAAAACAGCTACCTGCCCAACTGACTGGCAGAGATCCATCTTTGTGCCTATTCCCAAAAAAGGGGATCCAACTGAATGTGGAAATATCGGATATCTAACAATATCATTAATATCACACACAAGCAAAATTTTACTAAAGACCATTCAAAAGTGACTGCAGCAGTATATAGACAGGGAATTATCAGAAAATCAAGGAGGATTCAGAAGAGGGTAGGGACCAGGGACATCATTGGTGATATCAGGTGGATATTAGCCAAAAGTAGAGAATATCAAAAAGATGTCTATCTATGTTTTATTGACTATGCAAAGGCATTTGTGTGGGTCATAACAAATTATGGATAATACTTCGGAAAATGGGAATACCAGAGCAACTAATTGTACTCATGAGGAATCTGTACGTGAGCCAGGAGGCAATTGTTCAAATAGAACAAGGAAATACTGCCTGGTTTAAAGTTGACAAAGGGGGGCATCAGGACTTTATACTTTTACCATATCTTTTCAATTTATATGCTGAGCAAATAATCTGAGAAGCTGGACTTTATGAGGAAGAACACTGCATCAGGATTGGAGGAAGATTCATTAACAACTTGCATTATGCAGATGACACAACTCTGCTTGCTGAAAGTGAAGAGGATTTAAAACATTTACTGATGAAGATCAAAGATCATAGCCTTCAGTATGGGTTGTGACTGAACATCAACAAAACAAAAATCCTTATGACTGGGTCAGTATGCAACTTCACAATAAATGGAGAAAAGATTGAGGTTGTCCAAGATTTTGCTGTGCTGGACTCTATAATCAACACCTATGGAAGCAGCAGTCAAGAAATCAAAAGACACATTGCTCTGGGAAAAGCTGTGGCAAAAGATCTCTTTAGACAATTGAAAAGTAAAGATGTCACATTGAGGGCGAAGGTGCACCTGACTCATGCCATGGTATTTTTAGTTGCATCATATCGTTGTGAAAGCTGGACACTGAACAAGGGAGACAGGAAAATGATTGATGCTTTTGAATTGTGGTGCTGGAGTTGACTATTGAATATACCATGGACTGCCAAAAGAACCAACAGATCTGTCCTAGAAGAAGTGCAACCAGAGCATTCCTTGGAAGCAAGGATGGCTAGACTGCATCTTACATATTTTGGACATGTAGTCAGGAGAGACTAATTCCTGTAGAAAGATATCATGTTTGGGAGAGTGGCAGGTCAATGAAAAAAAGGAAAACCCTCCACTAGATGGATTGACACAGTGTCTGCAACAGTGGGCTTAAACATAAATAAGATCTTGTGCCTGGCACAGAATCTGGAAGTATTTTGATTTTCTGTACATAGGGTTGCTATGAGTAGCACTTGACTTGATAGCACCTAACAACAACAACAACAACAACAACAATACACACACACATATATAATTTTCTTTTCTTCCTTTAAGTTAGGTTTGCCTTCCACATATGAGTGAGAACATATGGTATTTCTCTTTTTGGGACTAGGTTTGTTCATTTAAGATGATGCGCTCCAGTTCCATCCATTTTACTGCAAACGACATATTTTCATTCTTCTGTACTACTGAATAACATTTCATTGTGAATATATACCACAATGTTTCAATCCACTCCTCTGTTGATGGACATCTTGGTGATTCAATACACTTGTGATTGCGTGAAGAGTGCTGTGTTAAAAATGGAAGGTGTTATAAGGACACTAACCCATTCACAAGGATTCTGCATTCTTTACTAATCATCCCTGCAAAATTCCCACCTCTTAACACCATCCACCTGGGTCATGGGATTTCAACATATTAATTTGAGAGAAAGGGACCCAAACACTCAGATCATGTGTGAGCTCTTCCAAAAGTGCTCAAGAATTAGCTCTGCCATTTACAAATTTATGACTTCAAGTAATGATATTAGTGTGTTAAAGCCTCAGATATCTTATCTACCTAACAAATTTGACAGTAAAGATGAAGGAAGTCAAACACGGTTAAAGTCAAATGCAAAGGAATGTGATAGCTATGAACTGTGAAGGATAAGAATGCTTTGTTTTGCCAAGAGCCGGAGATGTATTCTGGAACACAATATACTGGAACCAGATCCTTGATGGGTGGTTTGAGGCAGGCTTGCATCTCTGGCAGATGACACCAAAACACTTTCTTCTGACTCCTATGGTGTTCATCACCTAAGACCACTTCATCTTTGAACTTGCAGATACTGATCACCTTAGGAAAACTTGAGCAACACAAGTGATCCTCTACTCTTAAAAACAAGCCAGGAGATCTGAATAAATTACAGATATGACTTTCCCACTGTGCTTTTCCACTTGACATTTTAATTGCATTTGCTTGTGCTGTATTTTACGTGGACATTATTTACAACTGCCTGGAATATGATCAGGCAAGCTATAATCTTCCAAAATCCTACCCAAAGACTGTTCTTGTAAAAATTCTGGAGTAATCTGGTATGCCCAATATGCCTAGGTAAAAACACAAGGTGTATCTAATACCTTGTCTCTTCCCTTTCTCTATTTCAACCATCTATGTCAAGGTTATGGGCTGGGATTTAGCTCAGTTGGTAGAGCACTGCGCTGCAGTCTCTGAGGTCCTGAGTTTGATTCCCAGCACCGCAAAATGGGAGAAGGATGTGGCAACCGACTCCCAAAGCAATCCCGAAACAGTCAGCCATTGAAAACCCTATGAGGCTGGCTCTCTATGAGTCAGACTCGACTTGACAGCACCTAACAATAACATACATAAGATTAGCCTTATAAACCTGAACTTGAATCAAACACAAACCCTCCAAATTTTAACATATTGAATCTGCACCTGAACAATTTTTTTTCATGGGTTTGAAGCCCTGCGTGGTACCTTTTTATTTGGCTGTTATCATGTGGAATTATTTTTCTTGATTACCTTTTCTAATTGGCTTTTCCTCATATATATGAACACTATTTAATTATATATATTCTTCTTTCATTATATCACTTCCTTTTTAATAGCTTGCTTTCTTTTTTCTTTTTCTTTTCTTTTCTTTTCTTTTCTTTTTCTTTTTTGTCTTATTCCATTGCCCGCTGCTATCCACAGATTGAACAATTGTGCTGGTATCAGGCATGCTTTGTTTGCCTTGCTTCTTATTCTGATTTGATTCTTCTAACTTAGACTACTTATTGTGATGTTGGTAGGTATTATGTATTTGATTAGGGAAAATGCCTTCTATTGCTGTTTGGTAAGATATTCTAAAAATTGTATCACTGGATCATATCAAAGGTCTTTTCTGTATCTGGGTGATTCATTGAAACATATGGATCATTTCCTTTAATATATTAATGAATAGATTGTACTTACTTTTCATGTGGATGAACCTTATGATTGTGGGATAAACTCTACCTGATGATTGTTTTTATAGAATGCTAGATTTTAGTGCCTATATTTCATTTAGGTTGCTTACGGTTATATTTATATGTGAATTTTCTTAAAATGATCCTTTCCTTTTTAATCCCAGCTAAGTTTTGATATTAAGGTAGTTATAATTATCCTTAAAAACAGTATATATTAAAAACAGTATATCCTTAAAAACAGTATATATCCTTAAAAACAGTATATACTACAACTGTTTGTTCCATGAAAGCTTGGAACTCATTCAGCCCTGATAAATTTTTCTTGTATGTAGGGGGATGAAAAAGAAAAAAGGGAGGACAGAAAATGTTCTCCAGTATTGTGGTCTCATAACCTATTTACATGCTTGTAAACTATGATAACTATAAAACATTTTTTGTATATGCCAGTTACAACTATGCATATTTAGCATATTAATTATAATTAGAAAATATTGCTTATTTAATACTGATTCTCTGGAATACTTTAGGACATCCTCTGTGGTTTTTTAATAAATAAATTCACACAAGTTTAATAAGTACTGAATCCAAAGATGCTAACATGGTTGAAATGTCAGATGAAAAATTCAAAAGTCTACTTGTAAAAATGGTCAGTGACTTCAAAGATGATACAAGCAAGCAGATGAATGAAGGAAGAATATCAGTTCAGGACCTAGATAAGAAAGTCACCATTGTAGAAGACAAAGTCAGAAAAATGGATGAGAAAATCAGGAATGAAATTGATGTTTTCAGGGAAAAAACAGAAATGGGGACATGAATAATTCAATCAATCAATCAAAAAAAAAAAAACACAGTGGAAATCATCACCAGTAGACTAGATCCAGCAGAAGAAAGAATAAAAAGGATGGAAGACAAGGCTGAGGAAATAATACATTCAGATATCAATAAGGGAAAAAATCAAAAATGTGAGAACAACTTCCAAGAACTCTGGGATATGATCAAGAGACCAAATCTAAGAATCCAGGGAGTAGGAGAAGGAGCTGAGATTATGAACTAATGGCACAGAAATCCTATTCAATAAAATTACAGCAGAAAAATTCCCAGATCTGGGGAATGAAACCCTTCTTGAATAAGCATTGGCAATTTATATCTTCCATAGGACTTATCCATTTCATCAGTTAAAATTCCATTAGACTTGTTTATAGAGTTGCCACATCATTCTTTTAATAAATGTAGTCTCTTTATCAATTAGCTCCACCTAAAAAGAATTTTAGAAATGGAAAATAGTGGTACACTTTTCACTAGTACAAAGAATGAAAATACACAAAAGTTAAAAAATAAATAAAAGAAATAGATATCTAAACACAAGAGGCATTTACAACCCCACATAGACATGATTTGGAAAAGAACCTCTCTATGACACACTGTAGTTAAAATGTCAAGAATATAGAACACATAAACAATATTAAAAGCTGCAAAAGAAAAACACTAACTCACATACAAAGGCAAATACATCAGAATAACATCAGAGAGTTCCACATAAACCCTAAAATTCAGGAAAGTATTGAATGATATATTTTAAATACTAAAAGTAAATAACTGCCAGCCAAAATTATTATATTCAAGAAAGTTATGATTTATAAGCAATGGAGATGCCAGGCACAGTGATGCATGCTTGTAATCCCAGTAATTTGGGAGGGAGAGGCAAGAGGATTTCAAGCTTGAGGCCAGGGGCAGCCTGCATAACTTAGTGAAGACCCTGTCTCAAAATAAAAAGTAAACCTAGGCTTGGGGTTCAGTTCAGTGGTAGAGCATTTGCAGAGCATGCATGAGGCCTTGGCACCCCTAGTATCATCATCATCATCATCTTCTTCATCATCATCATCATTATTGTCATCATCATCATCATCACCATCATCATCATCACCATCATCATGATAATAATAGGTAAAAATAAAAAAAACAAAAATCAATGGAGAAATAAACACCTTCCAAGACAAGCATACACTAAGCAATTCATGACCCCCTGCATTGTAAGCCTGCAATGCAAGATACTAAAAGGAACCCAAACTCATGGGGGGAAGATAGTCTGTCTCAATCATAGCAGTTCCAAAGAATAAATTCCAGGAGAGGAACAGATAAACTAATGAGAACTAGGAAAGGATCATTAATATGTAACTAAAAGAACTAGAAAACTCTGAATATGAATAAGAGAGCTAGAAAAGAAACAATATGTGAACCAACCAGGAAAATAACACAATTATAAGATTCAGCAAACCAGTCTCAACCCTAAATGTAAATGACCTTAACCCTCCAATTAAAAGATACAGATTGGCTGATTGGATTGAAAAACAAAGCTTAACAATTTTTACCCTTTATTAGTAAATGTTGATGGAGTACAGAGTAATATAGCAATGACTTTTTCCATTATGCATCCTTTACATCACGTCTAGCAACACTTTTATCAACCCACAAAGTTTACAGAGCCTTATGGCTAGTTTGTAGTTAAGCTCTGATACTAATTTTGGTTATCTTCCCCTATTTTTCCAACATGCTAATAAGGTTGTGCTGCTTACATTGAGATTGACTTCTCCCCCTTCATTCCTTCTCAATGACCCTCCTCCCCATTGCATCTTCTCCAGTTTTCACTTCCCTCTGCTACATCCCTCTGTCCTTAAACTTAACAATTTACTGTTTGCAAGAAACACATCTCACTGGCAAGAACTCTCACAAACTGAAAGTGAAATGACAGAAATTGATATATCAAGCAAATGGAAGAAAAGGAAAATGAAAAAAGGAGGAGTAATCTGTTATCAGATGAAGTAGACTTCAAGCTAAAATAAATGAGATAAAAGTCACCACATATTTATAAAAGTAATAATCCATCAAGAAGATAAAACATTTGTAAATATATACACATCAAACATCAGTGTACTCACATTCTCTTTTATTTATTTTTTTGGTGGCAAGAGTTGGAATACTGTTTTTTACCCCTTTATTGGTAAATGTTGGTGGGGTACAGAATAATGTAGCATTGGATTTTTCCATTATGCAACTATTACATTACCTTTGGCTATACTTTTATCAACTTACTAGGTTTAGGGAACCTTTTGACTAATATGTAGTAAAACTTAGATGCATATTTGGGTTATATTCCCCTATTTTTCCCATGTATTCATGAAGTTTCATCATTTACATTGAGATTATCTTCTCCCCCTTTATCCCTCTACATTGATTCTCCTCCCCATCCTGCCTTCCATAATCTTTGCTTCCCTTTGCTACTAGCTCCCTCCCTCCTTTCTACTCTTCATATTGTCCCTTCTTCACTAAGTTTAACTGAGTGCACTCACTTTCTAAAAAAATACTAATTAACATAAAGGGCCAGATAGGTCCTGATATAGTAACAGTGAGAGACTTCAATATCCCACTGTCATCAATAAACAGAACATTCACACAAAAAGTAAACAAAGAAATTTCAGAGTTAAGCACCACAACAGACCAAAAAGACTCACCAGACATCTACAGAATACTCCATCCAAAAGTTACAGAATACACATTTTTCTTTGCACCCCATGGAACTTTTTCTACATTATATCACATTTTAGGTCATAAATCAAGCCTTAAACACAGAAAAATCAAAATAATTTCTTCCAACTTATTGGACCATAATGGAATAAAACCAGAAACCAACAGCAAGACAAACTAGAGAAATTGTACAAATACATGAACATTGAACAAAACACTCTTAAATGATCAGTAGGTCACTGAAGAAATCAGGGAGGAAATTTAAAAATTCCTAGAATCAAATAAAAATGAAAACAACCTTTTAAAACCTTTTAAAACCTGTTGGGCATGACACAGTGTCAGGGAGTGTTTCGTTCTATTGTACATAGGGTCGCTATGATCTGGACTCAACTTGAAAGCACCTAACAATAGCATATAAGTACATATATAACACATATAAAAGTACATATAAATATAAACAAGGCATGCAAGCAGAAGGGGGACCATTGGTGGGGAAGGGGACAAGATGAAGGCAGGGGTGTCACGAGAGGGTAATGGAGGAGGTGAACATGAGCAATGTACAATGATATGCATATATGGAAATGTTATAATGAAACATTAAGTTATTAGTGTACAAAATTACTGGGCTGGAGTTTAGCGCAGTTGGTCAAGTGCTGCTCTGTGCTCTGAGGCCCCTGGGTTCAATCCCCAGCACTGTAAAAATGGGAGAAGCACATAGCATTCCACTCCCCAAACAATCCTGAATCCAATGCAATCATTCATCAAAAACCCCATGAAGGTTGCTATGAGTTGGACATGACTCCATGGCACCTAGTGCACACAACTAAAAATGGCTAATAAAAAAAGCAACAAAGAAACTGACAATGTGAAAGGAGATATCTATTATCAACATAATAAAAGAGTTATACACAAAACATATGAGACCCCAGGATATAAAAAACAAAAACAATTTAAAAATAAATGACAAAATATTTAAACAGGTTCTTCACAATTTCAAGTATATATAATATACATATTAAAAGATGTCCAACATCATTAGTCATTAGGATACTGGGGAATTCTGAGCCTGCTTGGCTAGACAGTTATCTAGCACATATAGAGGCTTAAGAATAACCCATTCTGATTGGCTGAGAAAACTGAAATCCCATTAGTTACGCCCTATTCGAGTGAGTCCTACAAACTTATTGGCTACTAGCAAACAAAGAACTAAAATCTAATTGGTTCATAAACCTTTATAAGGACACTGCACGGATAGCAGCTCTCTCTCTTCACAGCAAGTCAAGAGCCCAAAACACCAGCAGGTGGCATGGGAGATCCTCAGCGAACACCAGAGAGGGGAAGCTTCCAGGGGCGGTTGTCAGGGGACGCCCTGCAGGACTTCCTGTGAGTAGTGTACACACTGTAACATCATAGGAGCTGTTAATTTACCTTGAGCTGTTGGGTACCGCAGCCCTTCTCAGGGCAGTGGCAATAAAGAGCTGTCCATAAAAAGGCATCTGGGCTCTGTCGCACTCACCGGGTCCTTGGGTCCTATTTGTGTGGAGCTCCTAGTCCTGACCCAACTTGCAAGAAGGATTCCTGCAGGCCACTACAAATTTAAACCCTAATGAATAAATATGTACAAGAATCTTTAAATGTTTAACACTTAGAAACTCAAATAATTGCTGGTGTATAAAATGTACAAAATGTATAAAAGTTTTGAGAGCTATGTGGTATGTTGTTGTTGCTATTGTTAGGTGCTGTTGAGTTGAGTCCAACTCATAGCAACCATATATACAACAGAAGAAAACACTTCTTTTTTTTATTAGAAATTTTTAATATACATCATAATGTGATTCATTTTGACATGCTTTTCATTGTGACAATTTTCATATATGCAATTTGATACATTATTCATATAGGTTACCCCTTACCCTCCCCTATACTTCTCCCCCTCCCCCCGAAGAAAACACTTCTTGACACTACCCAAAACTATGTCAGTGCTTCTCTGCTATTCATAGGGTTTTCGATGGGTGACTGGTGTGGGAGTGGGCTGCTGGGCCCTTCTCCCACGCCCACAGCACCCAGTATTCCCAGGTGGTCTCTCAGAGTTGATACACAGCACTTGGGAATCCTTGGCAGAAAAAGCAAAACAAAACAAAAAAAACATGCTCATTAAAAGGTGAAGTGTGAATGCTTGGGGTTTAGTTGGAGAGGGTCACTTGACTACTGCAAGTTACTACTTGCACAACTGTAGGAATTTCATGGAAGAAAAGCTGCTTCTACCAATTCATACTGCTTGGGCCATGTCCATACATAATAGGTTCTTAAATAAACAATGGGTATTTGATGGCAGGTTGGTGGTGATGATGATGACTGAGTTTTATTACATTATGTCCTCAGGAAACAAGTCTGCACACAGGCCAACAACCTCAACCAAACAACTGAAGGTCAGGAAAAGGGGGGAAAGCAAATTACTTCCTGTTCCTGGGCTTCAATGGTGATCTGCAATGTATTTGTGCCTCACTTTTTACCTCCTTTAAGTACAAGGCGCTGCCCGTTTTTTTTAGGAGTTTCACTATAATGAAATATGTATAACTGCACATAGGTGTGTTCATTCATTCAAGGTTTTATGTGAGACCCTTTTTCTATTACTATAACAGAATAGCATGGACTGAGGAGTTACAAACAAACAGAGGTTTATTGGGCTCACAGTTCTGGAGGCTAGGAAGTCTAGGAGCATGGCGCTGGGTCTGGCAAAGTCCTTCATACTGTATGGTAACATGGTAGAAGCACGAGTGAACATGTGTGCAACAGAGGAAATCAGGCCAAATTCATAGTTTTTCATCAGGAAGCCAGTCCTTACATACTCTCAATAATAGCTACTGACTTCCTCAACAACAGCCTAAATCCGTTCAAGAGGGCAGAGCACCTGACCTAATCACCTCCTACAGGCCTCAACCTTTAATACTCTTACAAAGGCAATTAAATCAAGGTGACTTGTGGAGGGGATATTAAAACCATAGCAGATCCCAAATGTTATTTATACTCATAAACTTTCTACAAATATCCAAAGCCACAAACCTCAAAACTGACTCTAAAATCTGGAGATATGCTGTTTTGCCTCCAATTTGCTAGCAATCAGGTTTCAGGTAATGTTTACATGGCCTTTTGGTCCTAGCAATATTTAAACTACAAAGCCAAGAATCACATTTATAAGCATGATTCAATGCAATCAGAACCCCAGGAGGAAACACTTCAGCACCTTTTATCATCCTGTTGATTGCAGAGTGGTGAATTCATGTACATCAACTTTTCAATCAACTATTTTTTGGCAGCTCAGAGCAATAACCTCAGCTAGATAAATGTTCCTGAAAACTGACCTGTAGCACAGTAAGCCACTCATAAAGAAAAAAGAAAAGAACAGATTTAAACTGCCTCTCAGTATTTTTGTGATAGAAAGGAGAACTCTGGATGCTCTAAGAATGATTGCAATTCTTATATACTACTGGGAGCAGAATATAAAACCAAAATGTGAGAGGGAGTTTAAAGTAGCATGCATTTTACATTAAAAAAAACAAACAAAACAAATCTGAGGACAACAGAAGCAAGCTCACTTCTCACAGAGGCAGGGAAAACAACATTCACATCACAGGCAGGACCCTTTCCACCTCTGTCCTCTTCATAATGTGGGCAGAAAGATGGAAGAGCCAGCTCTCCTGCCTCCCTTGGCTGAACTCTCCTCTGCACCCAGAGAATGAGCTTCAGTCCCAAAGGGGAGGTGGTGGAAAGCTCCAGGGTGGAAGGTGAGCTAGCTGGGTGGTGTGGGTTAGCCACTGCATGGCTGAGCCTCTGTCTCCCTGCTATGAAACAAATCCCTGCTAAATCTAATGTTCTAATAGTTTGTTTTTTATGACCTGCAGAAAATCATGGGGAGGAAGACCTGATACTTTTATTCTCTCCTTTCTTTGAGAGCAAAACATGAATATGAAAAGTCAATTTCAAGATCATCTAGAACTTCACCCCTTATCCCATCCTAGCTTTCCTAACAATATATTTTAAATTAATTTTGATATAATTCAGGATATTTCTTCCCAATTTGCACCTTTGAGATTTGCTTCTTCATGGCATTTACTTCTAATAAACAGGTCCGTGTTTTTTAAAGAAACTGTCTGGGGATGGAGGTGACACACAAAGATAATACTTATTCTCTTAAGAATCTTTGTTGTTGTTAGGTGCCATTTGGTCAGGTCTGACTCATAGTGACCGTATGTACAACAAATGAAACACTCTCTGATACCGTGTCATGCCTGGCACTCTGTCAGTGCTTCTCTGCTACTTCTAGGGTTTATAATGGCTGAATGTTTTTTGGGAGTGGGCTGCTGGGTCCTTCTCCCTAGCCTGCAGCACCTGGTATTCCTAAGCGGCTTCGCATCCAAGGACTAATCAGAAGCTAACCCTGCTTAGCTTCTGAGATCTGATGAGATTGGATGCTAGGGTGGTATGGCTGCAGGCTTAAGAACCTTAGATTTTGTTATGTGTGTAGATTTTTTTAACCTAAAGTTTAAATCATATATATATATGTGTGTGCATGTATATATACATACATACATATGTTGTTGTTGTTGTTAGGTGCCGTCAAGTAGGTATCCGACTCAAAGCGACCCTTATAGGGTTTTCAATGGCTGTTTTGGGGATTGCCTTGGGAGTGGATTGCCAGGTCCTTCTCCCATTTTTGTGGTGCTGGGAATTGAACTCGGGACCTCAGAGTCTGCAGCACAGCGCTCTACCAACTGAGCTAAATCCCATATATATATGCAGATTTAAGAAACAGCTCCAATTGTGATCACTATAATTTCTTTTCAGTTTCAACTTAAAATTGCAGAACTCATCAAAACTCACGTTAACCATTGTCAAAAGGTTGCTGCTTTGCTATGTATCCCATATTAGGACACAGGACCTTATTTTCAGCACTATTTACATAATAAAAGCACTATAATTTCCTAATTTGTTTTATTTTTATAGGTTTGTGAATTCTGTTGTGTTTAACTGTACTTCACATGGACAACATATGCATGGTCCATTAAACTAAAAACCAAAAAGGCCAATAAAATCTTTTACTGGGAAAACTATTGCCCAATGATTTGAACCAACAAGAATCAAAAATGGAAGGTAGTGAGTCTGCTTCCCTGTGGAGATTAAACTGTCCCATTCCACAGTGAAACTCTCCAAGGGAAAAAATAAGATGCTTGAAGCAAATGAAGGGGACTGGGCCAGTACCGTCAGCCTGTGTGCAATTTGTCATGGGGAGACTTTATTCTATTGTTCTAGAAACAGATGATGTGAATTAACATACCTGTGTACTCAGTAATTAAAATGGGCATGGCAATGCCAACACCATGGAAGTTCTTAACTGAATGAGACAACTTGGCAGGCCTGTCACCTTGGTTCAGCCGAAGTCCAGCCACAAAAACAGTTGAGAAAAATCTCTGCTCTGAATTAGGTCAGGATCTTGAAACATTTGCATCATAGACTTTAGCAAGCATCACGAGGCTGTGACAAGTATTCCACTTATCCTAGAGCTAAAAGTTTTTCGATTATTGGATTCAAAAAGCTTAGCACTGAAATTGTTATTGAAATGGGAAACCAAGGAATTGTTGAAGGATATAGAAAAGAGCTAGTCATGAAAACTATACTTTATCCAAGACAAAGCTTTCCAATATTTTTCTAGTGGTAAATGCCACTAAACAATGTCAGTATTTAAGAGAATGCCTCTCTTCCCATCTCTGCCACAATTCTGTTTTATTTCCTCCACAGAAACTTTCATTCTCTGATATTGTCACCTGTTTATATATTTCCTCATTTGTTTTTATCTTTCCCTAAAAGAATATAAAATGCATGAGGCAAACACATTGTCTGTCTTACATATCACTGTATTCATAACACATATTACAAAGAAAATGACTAAATAGATGACTGATAAATGTACGAAGGGAAATTTGAGTGCAGAATAAAGTTTCTCATAATGATGAAGAATGATTATATTGCTTCAGGTAAGGAGGAATAAATACGGAAGCAAGTAGAGAAAAGTAGAATAAGTAGAAAGTAGAATAAGAAGAAATACAACTAAGTAGGAATAAGTAGGAAAATAGTCATCTTAAATAGAAATTTCCTTGTTGTTGTTAGGTGCGATCAAGTCAGTGTCCAACTCATAGCAACCCTAGGTACAACAGATGAAACACTATTGTCAGTGCTTCTCTGCTATTCACAGGGTTTTCAATGGCTGAGTATTTTCTGGGAGTGGGTTGCTGGGTCCTTCTCCTAAGCTTATAGTATCTGGTGTTCCCAGGTGGTCTCCCATCTAAGTACTAACCAGGCCAGGCCCTGCTAAGCTTCCTAGATCTGACAAGATTGGATGCCATAGTGGTATGGTGTAGGCAGGAATTTCCTAGAACTTTTCTTTTTCTTTTTTGCAGTACTTGGGGGTTGAACACAAGGTCTGGCACATGCTAAGCAAGTGCTTCACCACTGAACCACATCCCCAGTCCCTTTTATATTTTTTACTCTGAGGCAGGGTCTTGATAAGTTGCACAGGCTATCTTTGTTCTTAAACTCACAAAACTCCTTCCTTAGCCTCTCAAGTCACTGGATTATAGGTTATGTGACAAAGTACGCAGTTACTTCCTACTATTTTAATAAGTCTCAAATAACTTATGCAAAAACATATAAAATAGTAGGTATTACCAAACAATAAATAGAATAGTCTTATGATTTAAATATTTGGTGGTATATACTTGAAATATTCTTTTAAAAGGATGTATTTTAGTTTGAATGATCAATTAAGATACTTACATAGTGTTAAGTGAGATTAATCATACAAAGCAATATACAATGTACATACATTGTTTCTGTCAGAAATAAAGACTTGGTTTACAATTGTGTGACTTAAAACTATACAGCAGTGTCTGATATTTTAAATTATAGATGCATTATGTACAATTTTTGTTCTGTTTTTTCAGTTAACATGATCAAATTCATGTTACAGCTTTTTCATAGCTATCATTGCAATATACACATAAATTGTTAGATAGCAACAAAAGTAAAAAATAGATAAACTGAATCCTATCGAAATTCAAAACAGACAACTATGTATCTGCAAATAACTAAATAAGGAAGGCACCAACACAACTCAATCAAAAAAGAAAACCATATACAAACGATTAACAAGTACATGAAAAGATGATCAACATCGTTCATCATTAGGGCAATGAATACCACAACCACAGCGAGTGACCACCTCACACCTTTAGGACGGCCACTATGAAGAGGACAGAGGGGAAACCATGCCAGTGAGGATGTGGAGAAAATTGCACCCTTGTGCACCCTTTGTGGGGATGTGAATGGTGAAGCCACAGTGGGAAACAGCAAGATAGTTCCTCAACAAAATAAAATAGAAGTATCACCTCATCTAGTCATTCTACTTCCAGATGTGCATCCAAAAGGATTCAAAGCAAGATCTCAAAGAGAGATTTATATATCTGTGTTTATAGCAGCATTATTCACAACAACCAAAAGGTGGAAGCAACACAAGTGTCCTTTGATGAATGAATGGATAAAGTGTAGAAGATACACACAATATCTATCAAATAGCCTTAAAAAGAAGGGAAATTTTGACACATGACACAACATCAGTGAATCTTGAGGATGTTATGCTAAGTGAGAAAGCCAGTCACAAAAAGACAAACTACACTACATGATTCCACTTGTGTGATATCCCTAGAATAGTCAAGTTCACAGAGACAGAAAGTACAATGGTGGTAGCCAGGGGACGAGGAGATATGGAAGTGAAGAACAGATATGTAATAACATAGAATTTCAGGTTTACAAGAAGATAAACATCTGGAGAGTGGCTGTGCAGATTCTATGTTATGTATTTCATTAAAACTTTTTTACTTTACTATTCCACATTTATCTGTTATCTAGTATTTGCTTTAGTTTGTTTAGGCTATGTTTGTTTACCTATTAAAAACAAGGCTGCCAGGAATGGCAGCCTGTACCTGTAATCCCAGCATTAAGGAGGCTGAGGCAAGAGGATTGTGAGTTTGAGGCAAGTCTGAGATACAGAGCTAGACTCTATCTCTGTTATAGTAAATGCTTTATGCCTTAAGCACTCTTCTTAATTTTGTATCTGATTTAACCTTAGACTAGCTACATAGGAGTTGAATTAGTAGGTCATGTTGAAATTCCTTACTCATAAGAATTATGAAGAGCATGTACTTTCTTTAACATGTGGAACCTAGATAGAATATGAAAACAGAAGGAGAACTATTTGGGGGAGGACGGGGGCCTGTGGGAAGGGAGGACAACAGAGGGCATTGGGAGGGTGAATTTGAACAAACTACAATGATATACATGCAAGAAAATTTCAAAATGAAGCCCATTATTTTGCATACTAACTAAAAAAGTTTAAAATCATGAGTTAAACCAAGGGAAAAAAAAGAATTTACCTTTAAACATCAGATCAACGTCAATTATCTAGGAAATCTGTAAGGATTTAATGGAAATAGATGTTTTCAAAATATTAGCTAAATACATTTACAATGGTTTTCCAGTAGTCTCAGAAGGTGCCATATTTTGAATTTAAAAATCTGTAGCCAATCACTTCTATGGAACAAAAACATTTTATAAGATTTTAAAAGATATGCAGTATGACCCTTGCTATGAGACCTACTCAGAAAAATATCTGTTTCTTCTTCGATTTGTTTCCAGGCAGCTCTAGATTCATTGATTGCCATTTTTCTAACTTTTATCAACAACTAGGAAACATGGTTCTATTTTTTGCCCAATAACGACAGAGTTCTTCAACTCAGAGTCTTGTTACAATCTTTCCCTGCTTGTCATCTTTCATCTGGGACCACAGAGATGAGGACAATAGACCAGGAGCTGTTCAGAGAATTTTATACACATTTTCCACATAATCTGCCGGACAGCTGTATAACATACTTGTTTCAATTCCCTTTCCACCAATAAAGCTGAGACCAGAGCTTGAGTAAAGTGACTTTTATTATATAGTGATTCTTGCCCTTGTTATATTCAAGTTTTTATTGGAAGTTGCCACAGGGCTTTTGGAAGAGGATACATAAATAAATAAAGTAAATCAGGACTTTCAACATCAAAATATCATTTTATTTAGAGCTGATCACTAAAGAATAGAAGGAATGGAGAGCCAGAGGAAATCAATCATGTCTTCACCCCTATCCTTTGAAAAACAAGGTGAAGAGACTTGCCCTAAATGATCCAAGGCACACAGCTGGCCATTCACAACACTTCTTTCTTCTGTTTAAACTAGAATGGAAACTTTTGTAGTTCATTTTCACTTCCTGTACAAGGATCACATCACCTTTTAGCCTCAGGATGCATGAGCTGCTCCCAAGGAAATAATAAGAGTAAAATTTAAATGTTCTTATAAAATCAACTTGTACTAGAATACAATACAACTATATGAATAATAGCCTGCAGCTGTAGCCCTGTGGCATCCGATCCCATCAGATCTCGGAAGCTCAGCAGGGTCGGGCCTGGTTAGTACCTGGATGGGAGACCGCCTGGGAACACCAGAAGCTGTAGGCTTGGGAGACGGACCTGGCAACCCACTCCCAAAAATCAATCTGCCATTGAAAACCCTATGAACAGCAGAGAAGCACTGACAATAGTGTTTCCCCTGTTGTACAGAGGGTTGCTATGAGTCGGATACCGACTTGATGGCACCTAACAACAACAATATATGAATAATAAACATTCAAACTGTATGAACAAAAGTAATTCTTGCTATTCTGTAATATGCTTTATTTTACATTATCTAGTGTTACTGTAATATGATGTCTAATCTTTGGCCTTATTAGCTGTTTTATTCATTTTTATACTTGAGAAAAAAGCTAATTTAAATTGATTTGCTGTTGTTGCTAGTGTTGTGTCATCTGCATAATGCAGGTTGCTAATTAGTCTTCCCCCAATGATGATGCTCAATTCTTCTTCATAAACTCCAGTTTCTCGCATTATTTGCTCACCATTGAGATTGAACAGGTACAGTGAAAGGATACAGCCTTGATGCACACCTTTCCTGACTTTAAGCCAGACAGTATTTCCTTGTTTTGTCTGAACAACTGCCTCCTGGTCCATGTTCAAATTCCTCATGAGTAAAAGTAAGTGCTCTGGTATTCCCATTCTTCACAATGTTATCTATAATCTGTTGTGATCCACACAATCAAATGTCTTTGTATTGTCAATAAAACATGGACACCTTTCTGGTATTCTCTGCTTTGAGCCAATATCCATCAGACAGCAGCAATCGTGTCCCTGGTTCCATACCTTCTTCTGAATCTGGCTTGATTTTCCAGTAGTTCTTTATCTACATACTGCTGCAGTCACTTTTGAATGATCTTTACCAAAAATTTTACCAAAATATTAATTATATTGTTTGATAATTTCCATATTCATCTGGATCCCCTTTTTTGGGAATAAGCACAAATGTGGATCTCTTCCAGTCAGTTGGCAGGGGGCTGTTTTACAAATCTCTTGGCATAAACAAGTGAGCACCTCCAGTGCTATATGTTTGCTGAAACATCTCAGTTAGTATCCCATCAGTTCCTGGAGCCTTGTGTTTCACCAGTTCCTTCAAGGCAGCTTCCACTATTGCCTTCATTACCACTGGTTCCTAATCATATGCAGTGTCTTGAAATTCTTTTTGGTATAATGACTTTGTATATTCCCTTAATCTTCTGTTCATGTTTCCTGCATCATTTAACATGTTCCCTGTAGAATCCTTCACTTTTACAACTAGGAGCTTGAATTGTTTCTTCAATTGTTTAAGATTGAAAAAACCAAAATGTGTTCTTCCCTTTTGGTTTTCTATCTCCAGCTCTTTGCACATGTCATTATAATATTTGATTTTGTCATCTTGAGCTGTCCTTTGAAATATTCTGTTTAGTTCTTTAACTTCTTCATGTCTTCATTTTACTTGAGCTGCTCAAGGTTCAAGGGCAAGTTTCAGAGTCTCTTTTGACATATAATTTGATCTTTTATTTTTTTTCCTGTCTTTTAAATAATCTTGTTTTCTTCATGAATGATGTCTTTGATGTCATGCCACAACTCATCTGGTCTTCAATCATTACTGTTTAATGCATCAAACCTGTTTTTTGGTGGTCTCTGAACTCAGGTAGGATATACTCAAGGAAATACGTTGACTTGCATACACTTGTTCTAATTTTCTTCAGTTTCAGTTTGAACCTGCGTATAAGCAGTTGATGGTCTTATCTACAATCAGCACCTGGTCTTGTTCTGACTTTTGATATTGAACTTTTCTGTCATCTTTTTCCACAAATGTAGTCAATTTGGTTCCTGTATATTCCACTGGCGACTTCCATGTGTAGAGTCACTGTTCATGTTGGTGCAAAAATGTATTTCCACGGAAAAGGTCATTGGTCTAACAAAATTCTATCATGCGATCTCTAGTATTGTTTCTGTCATCAAGCCATATTTTCCAACTACTGAGCCTTATTCTTTGGCTCCAACTTTTGGATTCTACTTACCATAATTACCAGTACATGCTGATTGCATGTTCGATCTATTTCAGATTGCAGAAGCTGGTAAAAAATACTGTATTTTGATTTTGTGGTCTTATTGGTGGATGTGTAAATTTGAATAGTCATATTAATTGGCCTTCCTTGTAGGCATATGGATATTATTCTATCACTGACAGCATTGTACTTCAGGACAGATCTTGAGATGCCTTTTTTGATGACATTTCTCTTTAGTCTGTCATTCCCACCATAGTAGACCATATGATTATCTGATTCAAAACGGCCCATGCCAGTCCATTTTACCTCACTGATGCCTAGAATTTCAATGTTTATGCACTTTATTTCACTTTTGACAATTTTTAACTTTTTAAAATTCATACTACATACATACCACACTCTAATTTTTAATGGATGTTTACAGTTGTTCCTTCTCATTTTGAGTCAAGCCATATCAGCAAATGGAGGTCCCAGGGGCTT
This sequence comes from Pedetes capensis, assembly GCA_007922755.1. NCBI lineage: Eukaryota > Metazoa > Chordata > Mammalia > Rodentia > Pedetidae > Pedetes > Pedetes capensis. The sequence goes on along the minus strand of VMDO01015298.1, from coordinate 4,556 downwards.
TACTCCATTCCCAGCATTAAGGCCAATTCTACATTGAGGAGGCAACTCTTCCCCAGTCATCTTTTGAGTACCTTCAAACATGGGGACTCATTTTCTGGCACTATATCTGACAGTGTTTCTCTGCTATTTATAGGATTTTTCAATGGCTATTTTTTTTCAGGAGTGTGTTAGCCATGTCCTCCCTAGTTTATCTTAGTCTAGAAGCTCAGCTGAAACCTGTTGACCATGAGTGACCCTGCTGGTATCTGTAATACCAATGGCTTGGCTTTCAGCATCAAGCCCCCACAGCACAACAAGCTGACAGACACATGGTGAATTTAAATTTATAGATGTTATCATTTAACCTACTTCTAGAATTACCTTTAGGAAACAGGAAATGTGTCAAATAATGTATGAAAATATTAATAACAATATCTGTTTCTTTTAACTGTAGTATTTTTTAAAAAGGAATAAAATAGTAATCATGCCAAATGTCTAGCAATAAGAGATTATACATATAATACAAAGGGGTTTTGAAAAGCAATTAAAAATCATGACGTAGAGCCCAGCACGGTGGCACACACCTGTCATCCCAGCAACTTGGGAGGCAGAGGCAGGAGGATCACAAGTTCGAGATCAGAGGCAGTCTGTGTAATTTAGCAAAACCCTGTCTCCAAAAAGTAAAAAAAAAAAAAAAGAAAGAAAAAAATCATGATGCAGATTCATGTTTACTGACATGGATAGAAAGAGTATCATTATTCTTAATAAGGAGATGTTGCTCTATGTTTTTTACCCTATCAAAATACCTAGAAGAGAATTCTAAGGTAGACCTACACTTGAGATCGTCTTTATATAACAGGTTACTTTTTTTCTTTATATATCTCTCCATTATCTTCTTGTCTTTATATAAAGAGCAGGCTGTATTTTATAATCACTAAAATGAACATAAAACTACATTTATCTAGAAAAATCACATTAACTATTTGAGAGCTTTGGCCAAAATTAACTTACAATAATATTGAATCACAATGAATATGACATGAAAATCCCTAGTAGTAATCACAGATTTTTACAAACACTCACAATGCACTAAAAAAGTCAATGAAGTCATGAATAAAATTCAAAGATTTTATATGCTATCTTGAAATCCAATAAGACATATACTATCTTCTTTTCTTGTGATAGGAAGAAGAATGTCTCCATCCAAAATCTCCATAATCTGATCCCTGGAAACTGAATATGTTATTTTACGTGGCAAAAGAGAATGAAGGTTACATATGGAATTAAGGTTTCAAATAGTCTGACCTTGATAGAGTGGTTATCTTGAATTATCACAGTGGGCCCAGTATAGTCACAAGGGTCCTTGTGGAAAGGGGAGGCAGAAGGTCAGAGTGACACAGCCTGAGAAAGACTAGGCCACCACTGCTGGCTTTAAACATGGAAGGGGGCCAGGAACCAAGGAATGTAGGCAGCCTTAACAAGCTGGGAAAACCAAGATGAGCAAATGGGTTGGCCTTAGAGCCTCCAGAAGGATGCTTGCTATTGTTGTTAGATGCTGTCTCATTGTGTCTGACTCATAGTGACCCTCACAGGATTTTCCATGGCTGATTCTTTCAGGATTGCTTTGGGAGTAGATTGCCACATCCTTCTCCCATTCTTTTTTGGTGCTGGAGAATCACACCTGGGTCCTCAGAGAGTGCAGAGCAGCACTCTACCAACTGAGCTAAACCCCATGCATTACTATACAAATCTTGACTTTAGATTATTAAGATCCATTTTGAGGTTGGGCACGGTGGTGCATATCTGTAATCCTAGCACTCACTAGGGTGAGGCAAGAGGTTGAGTTCCAGGCCAGCCTGGGTTACATAGCAAAACTCTGCCTCAAAAAGAAAAAGAGGGGGGTGGGGAGAGAGATAAAGATATATATATATAGAGAGAGACATGAGAGAGAGAGAGGGAGATAGAGAGGGAGACAAAGAAAAAGAGAGGGGGAGAGAGGAAGGAGGGAAGGAAGGAAGGAAGGAAGAAAAGAAAAAAGAAAAGCAGGCCCACTTCAAATTTCTAAACCCTAGTACTGTGAAATAATACATTTGTGTTGTTTTAAGCCACAAAATTGGTGGTAACCTGTAGTAATAGGAAATGGCACAAGCTCTATTATTTTCATGAAATTATTTTAAAGTTAAATGTATAGTTTATGTTCTTCCTTTAATATTAATTAATACAAATATTGTCATAAAAATATGTCTTTGGGTTAGTCTTTACCCTATTACATATTATTATAACTGAACACACACACACACATACATACACACACACACACTTGTGCACCCATATACACACAATTCATTCCCTTAGCATTTATTCATCTCAAGTAAATTTTATGTTATATTAAAAGTTTCCATTCATTCTCAGTATTCTTAGATATTACAAAAGATATTCAACAATGACATTACTCTAACTGCTCATTGCTCACTGCCTCATCTCCCAGTTCTTGAGGTACCAATTCTGACTAGACAATGTGTTCCTGACTCTCCTGATTCTCCTTTGCTTGTCCAGGGGAATTAGAGGAAATACTATGAATCTCCTGCTGCAACCACAAGGGGGCACACTGCCCACAGAGTAGCCCTTGGTCTGAAAGGTGGACCAAAGAACAAAGTGGAACTGCAGTTCCTAGACTCTTTTCAGAACCTGGGTTCTCACACAGTGACCACTCACAGGGCCACCAAGTCTCCAAGTGCTGTCCCAGTCTTGGCTGCAGTCTAATGCTGAATTCTTCTTCTGGGTGAGCTAAGTAGAAGTCACATAGCCACAAATTCAGGGTCCAGAACCCTATTCATCTTCTTTCTCCTAGTCTACTCCTAAACTCCATTAAGACCTTGTTGTTGTTGTTAAGTGCTATCAAGTCAGGTTAGACTCACAGATACCCTATTTACAACAGAACAATACACTCCCTGACACTGTGCCATGCCTGGTACTATCTCAGTGCTTCTCAGCTATTCATAGGGTTTTCAATGGCTGATTGATTTTTTGGGAGTGGGCTGCCAGGTCCTTCTTCCTAGCCTATAGCACCTGGTATTCCCAAGTGGTCTCTCATCCAAGGACTAACAAGGCCCAATCCTGCTTAGCTACCAAGATCTGACAGGATTGGATGCCAGGGTGCTATGGCTGCAGATTCACTTAGACCTTATATACCCAAACTATTAGATTGTCCCTTCTCTGAACAATGAGATGGCTTGGCCACATTCCTATAATAGGAATTCTAAGTGCTTCCAAATTATCTCTACCGTCCAGAATTCCCTGACCTACTTCAGAAAAGAACTTTCTGGCCCACTCCGTAGAGCAAAGGAAAACAAACGGACAGATAAAAGCAAAAGGTACATCTCCAGAGGGCGTCCCACTATGCAGGAAGACTAGATTATTGACGTTGTTCCAAGCAGTGATTCTTATATCCCAATTTGCCAAACTCAAACTGTTATCTCAAAGCAACTGCAACTTGTTATCTTTTCCTTTTAATGGAAAATTTTATTTCATCTTTCTGCTAACTATATAAGTCCAAATAAGTTTCACAAATAAGGCAATGTTTTATGTCCTTACTTACCCCACTCATGAAGAATTGTGTTTCATGGCTGAGACTATAAATGGGTGCTTTTCTCTTTTCCCTACATTGTCCTTGGGAATCAACCATAAGAAAATTGTCTTTAAGATTGTCAAGCTTAATTTTTAAATAGCTGAAGGCATTCTATAAATGCAGAACACTGTATGTATGTCAAGGATTTATATATTTCAAAAGTGAGGGAGTCAGCAGGATGGTAAAGTTGACCCAAATAACATTTGTGAAACAGATTTATGTAGTCTTCCAGAGAAGATCTGCTGAAATAGGCTCACAAAGTCAGGAAAGAGGTGGGTTAGAGGGTCATAAAACTGCAACCAGTGGGGTTATTTATTCATTTGTATCTATACTAGAAATTTACTTCTCTATGAGGTACAAATCTACAAGTTACAGGGTCTGGGCTATAATCAACAATACTAAAGCACAGGTACATTCTCTTAGAAAATGAAATAATCAGTATGTGGGTTTCTTAAACAGTGTTCAGGGATGCTGTTGAGAACATGTACCCCCTTTTGTTTTCAGGTTTTAGATAATTTTTTCTTATGGCAGTTGGTGATGAATCTCCTTGTATCTATATCACTCTGTCCTCAGGGTACTTTCTGTCCAAATTAATTTTTTGAATTTTTACATCTTTATAAAAATTTAAAATTAATAGAACTTATAAGTTTTTAGCACCATTCATTTTCCAGGCTATGTTCCAGAGACATTTACATAACTAACAACTTATACTTTACAAAGTGCTTTTGTGTCAATACTTTCATTTTCCTTTAGAATATAAAAAGATATGGGGTGATTTTATAAGATTTCAAAAAATTTATTACTGAGCAATTATATTTGATATGAATATAAAATGGTTAGCTTTTACTTAATCTGCACAATAACCTTAGAAGCTAGACTTATTACAAATCAAGAAACTGTGGCTCAAAGAAGGTAATATCCTTGTGACAATTAAGTAGATGAGTTTCAA
>VMDO01015297.1:25370-51749 GCA_007922755.1 Pedetes capensis | reverse complement strand
GAGTTGTGTCATCTGCATAATGCAGGTTGTTAATGAGTCTTCCTCCAATCTTGATGCCACGTTCTTCCTCATAAAGTCCAGCTTCTCGGATTATATGCTCAGCATATAAATTGAAGAGATAGGGTGAAAGTATGCAGCCCTGACCCACACCTTTCTCAACTTTAAACTACACAGTGTTTCCTTGTTCTATTCGAACAACTGCCCCCTGGTTCACGCACAGATTTCTCATGAGCACAATTCGCTGTTCTGGTATTCCCATTTTCCAAAGTGTTATCCATAATTTTTTATGATCCACACAATCAAATGCCTTTACATAGTCAATAAAACATAGATAGACATCTTTCTGATATTTTCTGCTTTTAGCTAATATCCATCTGACATCAGCAATGATGTACCTGGTTCCCCGCCCTCTTCTGAGTCCCGCTTGATTATCTGGTAATTCCCTGTCTATATACTGCTGCAGTCGCTTCTGAATGATCTTTAGTAGGGTTTTGCTGGTGTATGATATTAATGATACTGTCCAATAGTTTGCACATTCAGTTGGATCCCCTTTTTTGGGAGTAGACACAAATATGGATCTCTTCCAGTCAGTTGGCCAAGTAGCTGTTTTCCAAATCTGTTGGCACAAACATGTTAACACCGCCAGTGCTGCATCTGTTTGTTGAAACATCTCTATTGGTATCCCATGAATTCCTGGAGCCTTGTGTTTCGCCAGTTCTTTCAAGGCAGCTTCCACTTTGTCCTTCAACACCATTGGTTCCTCTTCATATGCAACCTCTCGGAATGGTTGGTCATCTACCAATTCTTTCTTGTAGAATGACTCTGTGTATTCTTCCCATCTTCTTTTGATGTCTCCTGTATCATTTAATATTTTCCCTGTAGAAACTTTCACTACTGCCACTCGAGGCTTGAATTTTTTCTGCACTTCCTGAAGCTTCAAAAACACAGCGTGTTCTTCCCTTTTGGTTTTCTGCCTCCAGCTCCTTGCACATGTTATTATAATATTTGTTTTTGTCTTCTCGAGCTGCCTTCTGAAATCTTCTGTTTAGTTCCTTAACTTCACCCTGTCTTCCTTTTACTTTAGCTGCTGGGTATTCGAGGGCAAGGTCCAGTGTCTCTTTTGACATGTAGTTTGGTCTTTTCTTTTTTTCTTGTCTTTTTAAGAACTTTTTGCTTCCTTCTTGAATGATATCTTTTATGTCATGCCACAACTCTTCTGGTCTCCTATCATTTGTGTCTAATGCATTAAACCTATTTTTGAGGTGGTCTCTGAACTCAGGTGGGATATACTCAAGATCACACCGTGGCTTTCGTATACTTGTTCTAATTTTCTTCAGCTTCAGTTTGAGCTTCCATATGAGAAGTTGATGGTCTGATCCACAGTCAGCACCTGGTCTTGTCTTGACATTTTTATAGAGCTTTTCCATCGTCTCTTTCCACATATGTAGTCAATTTGATTCCTGTATGCTCCATCTGGTGAAGTCCATGTGTGTAGTCTCTGTTTATGATGTTGAAAAAATGTATTTGGTATGAAAAGGTCATTGTTCTGAAAAATTCTATCATGCCATCTCCAGCTTCGCTTCTGTCACCAAGACCATATTTTCCAACTACCGAGCCTTCTTCTTTGTTTCCAACCTTTGCATTCCAGTCACCAGTGATTATCAGTATGTCTTGATTGCATGTTTGATCTATTTCAGATTGCAGAAGCTGATAAAAGTCTTCCCTTCCTTCATTTGTGGCCTTGGTGGTGGGTGCATAAATTTGAATAATAGTCATAATAACTGGCCTTCCTTGTAGGCGTATGGATATTATTCTATCACTGACCACATTGTATTTCAGGAGAAATCTTGAGATGTCTTTTTTGATGATGAATGCAACCCCATTTCTCTTTAGTTTATCATTCCCAGCATAGTAGACCATATGATTTTCTGACTCAAAATGGCCTATGCCGGTCCATTTTAGCTCACTGATGCCTAGAATGTCAATGTTTATGTGGTCCATTTCTCTTTTAAGGATTTCTAATTTGCCTAGATGCATACTATGTACATTCCATGTTCCAATTCTTAAAGGATGTTTACAGTTGTTTCTCCTCATTTGAGTTGTGCCACATCAGCAAGTTGAGCACCCTGGGGCTTTACTCCATTTCCGTCATCACTGTAGACTCTAGTTGGAGGAGGCAACTCTTCTCCAGTAGTCTTTTGAGTGCCTTACAACCTGGGGGGCCTCATTTTCCGGCACTATATCTGACAGTGTTTCTTTGTTATTCATAGGGTTTTCAATGGCTAGTTGTTTCGGGAGTGGTTCGCCAGGTCCTACTCCCTAGTCTGTCTTAGTCTGGAAGCTCAGCTGAAAACCTGTCCACCATGAGTAACCTTGCTCATATCTGAGGTACCAGTGGCAGAGCTCTCAGCCTCATCGCAACACACAAGCCCCCACAGTGCAGCAAACTGACAGATGTGATAGATAGATAGATAGATAGATAGATAGATAGAGATATAGATATATATGTGTGTATGTATATGTGTATGTATATGTGTACATATGTGTATGTACACATATATTTATAGGTGTACATGTATACATACACACATAGGGAAAGAGAGACAGAGACAGACACAGAGTGTGATATTAAGGATAGAATCCAGGGTCTCCACATGCCTATGTAGGCACACTACTACTGAGGTATACCCCCAGTCCACAATGTTCTTCTACTCAAATCAGTTCTAATTGATTGCTAAATGTTCACCTCTGCCAAATCAAATTTTACTTTGTTTATTTTTATTATTATCTATTCAGATGTTACATATTGCTAATAAGTTTTTTCTCTCTTTTCTCTCTGAAAATAGAATGAAGTAATGATACATTTGGGTTTGGGCATCTATATGTCATCTTGGCTTTAGGTATTTCCAAGAGCACCATAAGTTGGGAAATCTAGTGTGTGGTATGACAAAAAAGAGCATTCTTTGGAAGTTTGAAGTCTACTTAAGCTGTGGGGAAAATGATAAATCTGTTGAGTAAAAGAAGGTGTGAAAGTTGAGGTATTTCTTATCTTATTGTTTTTATGATTGGGCTTTCCTGTTCCCACAGTGCCCCTCCATGACCTTCCAAATCAATTTATTTTTCATAATGACTTTATGACTTTTTCTTTGTCATGTCAAAAGACTTCTTGTCACCTATACTCTCAATTCCCAGATTATTCCAAATTTCAGAAAATCACCCTTTGACTCATAAGCTGTCATTTTTAAATCATAATCATTCTGATACATTCATATAGGAATGCTATTCCCATTTCCTCACATACTAAAAAATTGTGCTCAGCTAGTCAGAGGGATTAGCAAAATAGAGATGATGTGGGAAAAAGAGAGCATAAGAGTTCAGTTACATTAGTTTTTCTTTTTGACAAGTAAGATTGCCCATTGAACAATTACATATTTCATTCTTCAGCCTTATCATAACATAAAGTAGTGTGGGAATTTTGTAGCTTATCATCATTTATAAAATATGGGAATATGAGAGTTGACCAGGAGCCATTATTCGCTAATAACTCCAGCAAAATTTATTCTTTCATACCAAGAAGACATATTATCAATAATACATATTACATCCAAAAAAAGAAAAAAAAAGATATCTGAGACCATTCTATCACTTCACTATTTAAGATTCTAAAAATATAGTGAATTAAGTTATAATTACTATTTCATCTTCTAGAATAATATATTGAGGTAGTAGAATATCCCATCAAATATTGCATTTCCCATAATAATAATCCAATCATCTAAAATATACTAAACATTATAAAGAATTTTAAAGGTTAATAGTAAATACAAATCTTTCTAATAATGTTATTGGAAAGATAAATTAATATTTCAATCCTTCAAATAAATAAATGAACAATACATCTAGAATCCACATGTAAATAGTTATCCTAAGATATAACTCTGAAACCCACAGTTACTATGACTGATTTTATAACAATATGAAGTCAAATTATATAGTCACAATTTAAGTGCTATCTTAACAGCTTAATGAATTTCAACATTTAAATGGAACTCTTCAACAAGTAAGTGACATTTATATGGTCAAATTATCACCTGGAATAAAAATTTTAAAACAGAGCTGTTGTATGATAGATGTTGTTTTCCAGGTGGTCATAATACATCTTGTTATGACTTGAATGTACTCCAAAACTCATGTTGAAATTTAATTGCCACTCTGACTGAATTGGCAAGTGGGATCCTGAGGAGGTGGTTAAGTCCTGAGGGCTCCACTGTCCTGACTCAACTAATGTGATTATCATAGGAGTTAGCTAGTGAGGAAGTGGCTCTGTTAAGAAAGTGCGCTTACCTCCTGTTCCTGCCCTCTCGTGGGTCCTGACACCATGTGATGGCCTCTGCCATGTTATAATGCAGCATGAAGGTCCTCACCAGATGTGGCATTTGGTCTTGTACTTCCCAGCTTTCAGAACTGTGAGAAATAAATTTATTTTCTGTATCAATTACCCCCTGCCATGTTATTCTTTTTCAGTGTCAGAAAAAGACTAAGATGCCTCCTGTCCCACTTGCTGGCTTGCAATATGACTTTGCTATTCCCGCATTTCCCTGCAACCGTACCATTGTTGTATCTCATTCTATCCCATCTCAGAAGCTAAACAGGGTCAGGCTTGGTTAGTACTTGACTGGGAGACCATCCAGGGACAGGTGCCATAGGCTTGGGTGAAGGACCCACCAACCCACTCCCAAAAATCAACCCACCATTGAAAACCCTATGAATAGCAGAGAAGCACTGACAACAGTGTTCTGCCTGTTGGACTTAGGTTCGCTATGAGCTGGACACTGACTAGATGGCACCTAAAAAACAACATTCTCCCATTAATGGACAAATACTGTTTTCTCTCCTTTGAGAGTAGGTGGGCATGGTGACCCTATTGACCAATAAAGTGAGGCAAAAATGACATTCTAGGAACTCCAGGAGCTCTGTTTAAAAATCACTTGTTGTTAGGTGCCGAGGAGTTGGTATCCAACTCATACTGACCCTATGTACAACAGATGAAATGCTATTGTCATGCTTCTCTGCTGTTCATAGGGTTTTCATGGGCTGATTGATTTTTGGGAGTGGGTTGCTGGGTCCTTCTCCCAAGCCTACAGCACCTAGTGTTCCCAGGTGGTTTCCCATCCAAGTACTAACCAGGCCCGAACCTACTTAGCATCCAAGATCTGACGGGATCCAATACCAACAGTGCTACAGCTGCAAGCTAAAAATCACTGGCAGCTTCTATTTGCCCTCTGTCTTGGAATTCAGCCACCATGCCCTGAATAGACCTAGTCATATGGACAGACCAGGTGACAGTGTTGATGCCAACATTGCCAGTTGAGGGACCAGATGGTAGGTAACATCTGCCAACATGTAGGTGAACCATCCACCTCAGTGCATCCTTAGAGATTAAGTCCTGGTTTCCAGCTGAATGAAACCCAGAGATACTAAATGAGAACCACACGGATAAGCTCAGTCGATCTATATAGTTGTTAGAAGTAGGAATTAAATAGAAAACCATTAAATTTTTAGTGGTTTGTTACATGGCAATATATAACCAGAACCTGATGTAGCTGCTACTTTTCTCATCATACAGCACATCCCTTTTCTGCTTCACCTGCTTCCTCGGCTTTCACCTGTTAGGTACAGGGATAACTGACATCAGTGAGGAAACCACAGCATGACCTAGATATCATTGAATAAGATGTTTCATATTTATTATTGTTCTTAAAGCTGGAGCCTAGAATGTGAAGTATTTCCTTGAGAACTATTTCATCACGAACTATTGTTGTTGTTGTGTGCCGTTGAGTCAGTATCTGACTCAGAGCGACCCTCATAGGGTTTTCAATGGCTGACTGTTTTGGGATTGCCCTGGGAGTGGATTGCCAGGTCCTTCTCCCATTTTTTCGGTGCTAGGAATTGAACTCCGGACCTCAGAGACTGCAGCACAGCGCTCTACCAAGAGCTTGAAAGAAAAGCCAGGCATGGTACAGGTGAGGGAAGGCATGCTCTGTCTTGATAAGCCCATGGACTTGAGTTCGGGATATTCTAATTGTATGTTTCTTTTATTGTTATCTTTATTAAGAAAGGATGTGTGCAAATAGTGGAAAGTAAGAAAATAAACATAAGTGGGAACCCCACAACTAATAAATAAATGGAAAGCTCAGCCTGAGGAAAGTGCAAAATTAAACTTCAATGAGACATTGTTTTACCTATCAGATAGGCAAACACCTTAACAACAGTAAGAGCTAGAAAGGATGTGGAAAGTCTTCTACAATGGCAGTGATACTATAAGTGGATATAAAAACTGTGGGTAGAAATTTGATATTTCATGGTGGAGTTCAAGATAGGTGCACTCCATGATCCAGAGATCCCATTCCTAGACATATACTATAAACAGATGCTCACAAAGGAAAGCAAGAAACATGTAAAGAATATTTCTAATAGTCGTATTTAAAAGAAATAAGTTCTGATTTTCTATTGCACAGTAGGGTAATTATAAGTAATGGTAATATGTTATACATTTCAAAAAAGCTAGAAGAATTTTGATGATTCTCATCTGAAAGAAATAGTAAATGCTTAAAGAGAAAAATTTTTACCTTGATGTGAACATTATACAATGTATACAAGTATCAACTCATCATCATACCCCGTATGTATCTGTAATAATTATGCCAGTTAAAAAAATTAAAATATTTTAGTATAATTGGAAAACCTTAAAAGTCAATCAAAAAATTAGACAAATAGTAATATGTTTAAATATTATATGACAGTGAAGTAAACTATAGCTACAAGCACTAGTAGAAATGAGTCTACCTCACGAAATGTTAAGGGGAAAAAACAAGTTTAAGAAAAAATATATTCTATTGCTAGTAATAAACAAAGCAAAATAATATTATATTCTATCTAGGGGAACCATGCACACTCTAGCATAGAAGTAATCATCAAATTCACTATCATGGTAATAGAAAGAGATATGGAAGTAGATGGCATAGAAGGAAATGGATATGACTAGAGAGGATTATGAATGAACACTAATTCTCCATTTATAATTTTTTTTATTTCTTAGCTTAATTGAGGGGACACATGGATTTTTATACTCTATTTTTTACATTTCTTGTATATACACCCTTTCAAACTTCATATTTTTAAATGAAGCAAAAGGTCAGTTAAATAGAGTATGGTGCATTTAAAAAAATTCAATGATTACTTGTGAAGTTTAAGCAACTGAAGGCAGAAACTGAGAAGCAGCAACCAACGAGTCTAATGCCACCCAGCAACACTCCACATTGACAGTGACGGAGAGCTGAAGAGAGTATGGACAGATTGGGACAGACATTTTCTTCACTGAAGTTTTTACTCTTTCTTATTGAAGATCAATAGCAAACAAAACAAAGGCCAAACTGTATTATCCTATGTAATTTACATATATAAGGTATGTGTGATGTTCAGGGTTCTTACACAAGAACACACATAAGTAACTTTTAAGTCATCCAGAATCACAATACTCTTCACATTTTTATTTTTATTATTATCCTAGATTTTTTCCTTCTGTAAATATATTATTAAGATATAGAATTTTCCCCAAAGGGACATGATTGTGTACATAGCCTTTCAAAATCTAGATTTTAACTAAAATTATCATACATGCATTCCCCCATGCCTACCAATATAACATATTTGAATTTTTATAATTATACCATGGAAGCAGCATAAATGATGGATATGGATATAAGGAACCAAGGTTAGAAATTATTTAAGAGGCTCTTTAAATAGGCAGGTAATATACAATGAGGGCTCAAAATATATATGAAAAAAATAAGAAAAATGAAATTATAGAACACATTAACTGCAATGATATAGCATTTAGACCATGAGATTGACAAAGATTAATAAATAAAATAATATCAGATTTGGTAAAAACACCTCAGTGAATTGATACAAACATTCTGGAAAATGATTTGCACTATCATTTAGACATTTGCAAACCCTGTGCCCAAGGTGTTTCACTCCTAGCTTTATCATCTGGAGACTCTCTTGCTTGAAAACCCCCAATGAAATTTTTAAGAATGGTCACAGTAGCATACGTAATAGGAAAAACATAGAAACAAGTTGGATATTCTCAGACAGGAGTGTGATACATTCAACATCTTATCTTCTCTAATAAAATATTATACAGAAGGGAAAAAGGAAATCAAATCTGCACACAACATGAATAAATCATAAAAGAATAATTTTAAGTAAAAAATCAAGCAGTAGAAGAATGCATATAAAGTAGTATGCCATAAAATTCAAAATAATGAGACCTAATTGGGATATTACTTATGGATAAAATATGTATGGAGGTATATGTGTGTGTATGATTTTTAAACTTAAAACTTGGAAATAATGAACAAATAATTCAGCATATAGTTACTCTCAATAAAATCAGAAAAGCTTATGGGGTGGATAAAGGAAGAGAACACAGACAAATAAAATGTTTTGATAGTAGTCCATTTCTTCTGGGGCATAGGTTTCTGTGTATTGATTTATTATGCTTTATGATTTATATATATATGTTAAATATTCTTGTAATAAATATATAATTTAAATTAATAATAAGGACATTATCAAGGAAATTATATGAGAGAAGCAAAAACAGAAGTATTATAGGTTTGAGAAAATATCTAAGGGTGAGATTGCTAGACTTGGGCATTTGTCATATGTGAGTAATGAGAGAGGAGAAATACAGATTTACCATATAATGTCCTTTCTGGATAATCATTGTTACCATTAGTAAGAGAGTCCATGAAGGATTTTTGACATTTGCTTAGTTGACTGAAGTTTGGTTGAATGTGGGTGCTAACTTTGAATTATCAATAATCTGTCCCATAAATGAAGGAGTGGAGAAAACCAAAAGAGATTAGAGATAGATAGATAGATAGATAGATAGGATGAAGAGGAGAGGAAGGGACGAGGCATTAGAAGCAATAGACATATTCACATGTGTACACATATGTGAAAGTCTCCCTTTCTCTCTCTCTCTCTCTCCATATATATATATATCTTGTTGTTGTTAGGTGCTGTTGAGTCGGCATCCGACTCATAGTGACCCTCACAGGGTTTTCAATGGCTGACTGTTTTCAGGATTGCATTGGGAGTGGATTGCCAGGCCCTTCTCCCATTTTTGCGGTGCTGGGAATTGAACTCGGGACCTCAGAGACTGCAGCGCAGTGCTCTACCCACTGAGCTAAATCCCAGCCCCATATATATATATATATATATATATATATATATATATATATATATATATTGTTGTTGTTGTTGTTGTGTGTGCCATCAGGTCGGTATCCGACTCATAGCGACCCTCACAGGGTTTTCAATGGCAGACTGTTTCGGGATTGCCTTGGGAGTGGATTGCCAGGTCCTTCTTCCATTTTTGCAGTGCTGGGAATTGAACTCAGGACCTCAGATACTGCAGCACAGCGCTCTACGAACTGAGCTAAATCCCAGTCATATATATATATGTACTGTATCAGCTTGATTGTCAGACATATCTACTTAAATATTCCACAGGCAACTCAATATATATATGTATTGAGTTGCCTGTGGAATATTTAAGTAGATATGTCTGACAATCAAGCTGATACAGGACTCTACCAAAACAATGATCTGGTAATAGAAAGATTTATACAAATACCACTAAAATCTGGAGATATTTAAGCCATTAGAATTTTCTACTGAAAGGATGTAAAGTGAGCAGGGAAGGTGGAGACCAGAATTTAAAATCAAAAACAAACAACAAAATCCAGGGAAACAAACTGAGAAGACTGGTCAGATCATGAGGCAAAATCACAGAGGGAATAATCAGGGAATTGAAGTTTCTGGAAGATAACCTGGCATGCATCACAAAGCAAGCCATCAGTCAATATTTGCCTTTCTCAGAACAGGCACCCACTTCTAGGCTACCCTACCCAATCTTCATCAAAGGACTGGAGCCTAGTCTTCTTCTTGTCAAATTTATAGTATTCAAATTCTGGCAATCACTTGATCAGGAAAGTAATTTCCAAATTCTAAATTCTACAAGGAAACAAGAAAAGCCTTGAGGGAATTTCATGTCCAGCTGTGCAGACATGTACTCAGTCCTGGTTGGCTCATTATTCTCTGCTACTCCATCCTGCACCTGTCTTAGTTTGAATTGTTTAGGACATCTATCTGCTGCTTGTGAGCCCTGTAATAGTGAGCAATTCCAGCTGATTTCCTCCTGGTCAAATTGTTCCAGCCTATGAATGTGACGTGAATCAAGTGTTCCTCTCTCCTATTCATCACTTTGATTTATAACATCAACTCTCTATCATTGTCTATTCTCACGCTTCAAATTGAGAGAAATATTTTTTCTACAAATTGATGAAATCAGAACCTAATTTTATTTTGACATTTTACCATAATAAAAATATTTTCTTAAGACTTAAAGAAATAAAGGCAACATGTTGAATATGATGAAAAAATTGAAATTGAGGATTCAGAAATTGCTGTATTTCTCCACATTGCTATAACACTAGAGGGTGTCTCCCAACCCATAATATTCTATTCTTTCCTTGGGATTGGTTACCACTTTACTAGAGTGAGTCCTTGACTTTCATATTTTTATAATGACCCTAGCTCCTGGCTAAAAGTGATTGGATCAAAGATGTTACCTTATCCAAGTTGGACAAGTCAGTCCTCCGGATAATTTGGAGCCAGAATTGAGAACAATGAAATAGTCATGTATGTGACTGGGATTGGAACACATAAATTCAGAAGACTATGGGTTAGTATATTTTGCCTTGTGAATGAAGAAATGAAGAGAGCCAAAAGAGAAGGAAAGAGGAGGAGGGAGGAGAAAAAGGAGAGAAGAAAGGAGGAAAACAGAAGAAAGCAGTTACAGAAGGGCCTAAGGGAAGTCAAGAGATCTGGCTTCTTAACAGAATTCTAGTTTATAGTTACAATCCCTTCCAAGCCTTGGGGGAGGAGGTGTTATGAGATAACCACTCAATAAGTTCTTCTGTTTTCTTGAAACTGAGTTGTTTCCTGTTACCTTCAACCAAAGAGTCTTAATTAATATAACTATCTAATGTAGTGATTACAATAGCATGTCCCAAAGAGATTCAACATGAGAACATTGTCAAAATTGTAATGTGTTGGTGAAACACCAAGTGGAGCAC
This sequence comes from Pedetes capensis, assembly GCA_007922755.1. Classification (NCBI taxonomy): domain Eukaryota; kingdom Metazoa; phylum Chordata; class Mammalia; order Rodentia; family Pedetidae; genus Pedetes; species Pedetes capensis. Next base: position 40,536 of record VMDO01015297.1, on the reverse strand, counting down.
ATGAACATGCTTAAAAACAGAACTTCAAAAAGTCACCAGCAATTAGTGGAAACAGTTTGAGAAAAATACATGACAAGTAAGGCATGAATGTTTCTTAATTTTGCCAAACCATGGAAGGTATGGCATATTGGAGATGCATGTAAAAACTAGTGCAAGAATTGAAAGTGGTGGTTAAGTCATACAGAAGAGTAGATGGCAATGAACTTGATCTGTGTAATAGATCATGATAGCATCAAGGAATACAGAGAAAATTAAAAACACTATTATTGACTCACAGTATTTGCAACATTTAAGGTCATGTGTGTCAATGATTCCCAGAACTGAAATAATGTTTGTTTATAATCACAGAAAAGTAAGAAATGTGAAATAATAATTAGACCTCTGAAATAAAATAGTGCCTCCACATACCATTAGGTCTCATTCAGTGGGAAACATTTACTTCTTTAAAATGACTGGAGTAAATGAGGAAAAAGTAAATACCACAGGATGCCAGGTCCAGTTTCACTCATGATGGGTAAATTAAGTCTCCACATGAGGAAGGGTACCTTTAAAAGGGCATCAGAGGGAAAGTCCACCAAAAGGGGAAAAGTACCTCAAAGCCTTGGGAGGGAAAGTCTACTGACAAGAGAAGAGTAGCTCCAAAAGAAGGTCTCTTCATGGAAAAGGACTTGGAATCTCATCTTTTCCTTTTCCTAAATTTGAATTGGTCACTGTTTTCTTCATACTGTGGATTTCTGGGAAAATTAATAAAAAACAAGTAATGAATGTAAATATATAATCTTCTAATTCCTTGAGCATTCATATTGTGGATTTCTGGAAAAATTAATGAAAAACAAATAATAGATGTAAATATATAATCCTCTGATTCTGTGAGCAATACTAATTCAGAGCAGGAGTTAAGAAACCTCCCTAACAGGCCTACAATGAAAAAATTCTTGGGTAACTGCCAACACCATGAACTCCTTGAGTCAACACAGTAGAAAAGCCTCCCTGACAATTTAGCATGGAGGTGCTTATCTATCTAAAGGCAGACCTTGGTTCCCAGCTAGAGAAAAAGAGTAAAGGCTGCTGTTCTGGTCAGCCTGACCCTCCACTGCTATTATGACAGCCAGGTGTGTGTAAAACTGCACATATTCTTACTACTTGCATGACCTAAGTCTAAAAAGATTGTATAAAAAACTAGCTATCCAAACAATAAATGGAACAGGTCCACATTGCCTCTGAGCTGCTGTGTCTGTTACCTATCACCAACTCCTCATCTGCCTTTGGGAAACCCCAGATCCTAGGCTGCAGCTGGACTGCAGCAACAGGAAATAATGATTAAATATCTAGCAATTTTTAAGCAGTGAAAATGTGAGGAGAATGTATTGAGCTACATAGAAAGACTGTAACAGAACTTACTGTTAAAAAATAGATTCTATACAGATAACCATGTGAAGTTATAAAAGCAGGAATGATATTTGAAAATCTCTGGGGAAATGGTACCACCTGATGTAACTGACAGATTAACTGGTTCAAAGTTTAAGGAACATAAAAACAAAATAGAAATCATTTGCTTATATTTGCTCAATTAAAAGTATTTTTGTTATGATCTATCTGCTAACACTTTAGATACTTAATTGTTTTTGTAGTTATTAACTGCTTAAAAACTATTAAGTGAAAATCAGCAGTCATTCACATTTATAAATAGAAATTGCCCCACGCTTCTTGTCTAATTACATTTCACTTTATATGAAGTTCTTTAACTGTTACATAAAGTCCCTTTTAAAACAATTTTAAAACACTTGTCTTAAACTAAGTTCAAAACTTCAAAAAAAAAGCTCATCTTAAAATGTCTAGAAACAATAGAGCTTTCACCATAAAAAGTTGGCAATTACTTAACACATAAAGCATGGGTAAGGTTCACAATTATGTACTAGAATCAACCAGTAATTTTTTTGCATTTTTGTTATTTTTTAAATGAATCTATTATGCTTCTTCATGAAAACTGATTTTGAAAGGGTGAATATAAAAACATGAGTCTCTGTTGAATGTGATATAATCAATCATTATTAATTTACAGAAGAAAATGAAATTATTAATTTCCTGAACTGTTGTGTTGTAAAAAAAAAAAGAAGCAAGCTACATGAAATAAAGGATATTAATATAAATAATTTAAAATATGGATTGTATAAATTGTGATGAGAATAAATATATTCCCTACTCAATTACAGGTCTGGAGATGATGAGACCATCTCACTTAAAATGTCCCTTTGAACCACAACCACAAAAAATATCTTTGAGAAAACTTTCTAAGTTTGAATGGCAGGTAGAAGAATTCTAGAATCCTTGAAACTTGTGTGCACATAACAAGAATAAAAATAGAAGTGTCAGAAGAATTCTGTGGTGGTCTCTTAATTGCAAAGCACAAAGTTGGTGATGCAGTGGACAAACAGTTTTCAATCACATCACCAAAGAAATGGTGAAGGTAATTGTAAGGGGAAGAAACAGAATGTCATTAATGTATGTGCACTTCTATGCTTCATTTTTGCCCTGGCATTTTGCCTTTTTTCATTGTGGAATTTATTGTCTCTTATCACCAGGGCAAATAGAGAGTTAAGTTATCAAATATTTGTCTTTTTAAGTTTAATAAGCTTTTTCTAATGAGATTCCATTCAGTAGCATCCACCCTAATCTTTATTCTCTACCTGCCACTACCACACCTACACACACCTGATAGATCATGGGAGGAAAGATATTGACTCCTGTTTGCTGCCCTGCAGGCAGAGATCTGGGGTTGGAGATGGAGTGAGATAATAAAATCCCATCGAAGATCAGATAGCTAAGAGAGAGAAAAAGAAAATTTTGTTGCCTGCTCATTTTTAGGAGCCCTAAAGAGAAGCAGATCTCTTCAAAGTTCTCAATCTTTTAGGCACAGGAGAGGCAAATAAACTTAGAGTGAGGTGTAAGAAGAGACTCTACATTTGCTGACCTACGTATCCCCTGCCCTGAGGCACCAAAAGTGGCACAGAGTGTGCTACCAACAAGCTGTTTCCTCCTCTTCTTCCTCCTCCTCTTCTTCCTCCTCCTGTTCCTCCTCCTTCTTCTTCTTCCTCCCAGCACTGGGAGTTCAGAATCCACGGCCACAAATATGCTAGGCAAGTGTTCCGCCACTGAGCTGCATGCCCAGCCCCATTTTTATTTGCCTATTTTGAAACAGGTCTCTTTAAGTTATGTAGGCCACAATTGAATTCAAACTTACGATCCTCCTGCCTCAGCTTCCACAGTGGCTGGGATTGCCTGTATGCACCACTGCACCAGGCTAATAAGCACTTCTTGAATTAGATTATGGAAGGAAAAAAAAAACCTGACACACTAAATGGTTGGAAAAAAAGCCAAAGGGCATACCAAAATATAGGTAAATATTAAGGTATAATACCTGAGCAAGAGGACAGAAAAGTATCATAATTGGAATGTCAATAAAAGATAAAAGGACAGGATATAAACTCCTTGAGAGGAGAACACATGTCTCCTTGTGTCTCCATTGCCAGAAACCTTACCACACTATTGGTATTCAATATGTGTTTGTTGGTTGCATATAATAATAATAATAATAATAATAATAATAATAATGATGATGATGATGATGACTGGGTGAAAAAACAAGTTAATTAACAAATGAATAAAATTCAACACAAATTCTCTACTAGCTTGTTGCTCAAGCTAGGTGATTACTCCCTCCTGACCCAGGAAAATGTAGGAAGTTTATTTTCTAGGAAATTGCTGAAGGGGATAACTCAAGAAAGAGATGCAGAATCCCATGCCAGTAGAAATAAAGGGAATTTTGGGTGGAAAATGAGCATCAAGACAAGTGAATACCCCAGATTAGAGCTGGGAGCCAGAAGGTCCCATCAAGGATGCCACCAAGAGAAGGGAAAAGGTCTATCTGGTATGTTTGATCAGACTGACAGAATTTTACAACTCCAAAAGACCTGAGCACTATTTTTTTTTTTTTTTTTTTTTTTTTTTTTTTGCCGTACTGGGAGTTGAACCCAGGGCCTCATGCTTCCATGCTGTGCAAGTGCTGGACCACTGAGCTGTACCCTCAGCCCATTATTTCTTTTTTTAACTTTTTGAGACAGGGTCTCGCTAAATTTCATAGACTGCCTGCGGTCTCGAACTTGCGATCCTCCTGCCTCCGCCTCCCAAGCTGCTGGGATTACAGGCGTGGGCCACCACGCCCAGCTCTTGAGAACGTTTTAGTAATGAATAAACTTGTACAAGCATGTGATCGATCGTCTATGAAGAAGATTTGTCTGCCATGCTAATGAAAATATCAACTAATGATTCTCTGACAGGTAGAGAGGAATGGTTTGTTGATAAGGATCAGGAATGTATAAGACAGATAATTTCACAATAGCAAGCCAGTAATGTCTGAATTTAAAATATTCTAAATAATTATCTTAGCATTTTATTCAGAAATGTGGAAGAAATAAAAGATGATACATTTCAAAGGGATGAAAGTATGTGCCTCTAAAAAATGAAATAGATTGAAGGTAGTGGTGAAATAAGGACTACTATTGCTGGTAATGCTGTTGTTAGGTATGGTAGAGTCGGGTCCAACTCATAACAGCTCTACATACAACAGAGGAAACACTACTCGACATTATCCTATGCCTGGCACTATTGTCAGTGGTTCTCTATTATTCATAGGGCTTCCAATGGCTAATTGTTTTGAGAGTGGGCTTTGAGATCCTTCTTCCAAGCCTACAGCACCCAGCATTCCCAGCCAGTCCTCCATCCAAGTATTAAACGGACCTGACCCCACTTAGCTTTCAAGATCTGATGAGATCCAACACCAGAGTGGTATGGCTGTAGTGGCAACCTTATAGTACAATTTGATTTTCAAAATTATATATATATATATATATATATATATATATATATATATATATATATATATATAGTGTATGTGTGTGTATATATATATATATATATATATATATATGGTTGTTGTTGTTGTTGTTAGGTGCCGTCAAGTAGGTATCCGACTCATAGCGACCTTCTGTACAACAGGGGAAACACTATTGTCAGTGCTTCTCTGCTGTTCATAAGGTTTTCAATGGCAGATTGATTTTTGGGAGGGGTTTGCCAGGTCCTTCTCCCAAACCTACAGCTTCTGGTGTTCCCAGGTAGTCTCCCATCCAGGTGCTATCCAGGCCCAACCCTGCTTAGCTTCTGAGATCTGACAGGATCGGATGCCACAGGGCTATGGCTGCAGGCGTGTGTGTGTGTGTGTGTGTGTGTGTGTGTGTGTGTGTGTATTATATATATAATGTGTATATATATACATATATACACATTATATATAATATATATATTCATTCATATATCTGTTGTTATATATGAGTGAATATATTCATATATACATAATATATTCATTTATATATTGTTTCAGCAACCCACTTCCAAAACAATATATATGAATTAGTGTTACAAAGTAAAAATTAAATTAAAAGTACCTTATCAAAAAGAAAAATGTATGAATAAATAGAAAGATATATCATGTTCCTACAAGTACAGAACAAGTACGGAAATATAGTGAAGACATCTCAAATTACCGAAGAAATAAAATTAAAGATCTCAAATTAAGAAAAAAATAAAATAGTCTAAAAGATAAACAAGCTTATTCTTAGAATCCAATGAGTATTTAGACTGCAAACCATCAATTTCACCTATAAAATGAGCAAAGTCTATAAAACTTCAGTGTTGGCCAGGGTGCAGGAATTCAGCAACATATATGACTGAAGGCATCATTGCATATTCTGCAAGTAATTTCACATCTAAGAACATATGTGGGGAACATTACCACAGGTATACCTAAAATTTTATATACTAAGATGTTTGCAAAAGAATTAGTTTTATTAGGGATAAATTGAAACAGATGAAAAATATAAGAACATGATTAGATTAAATTAAAACTGACTCCATGATGAAACTTATATAATCATTAGATAAATCCTTCTTCCCAAGTTATAGAAGGGTTTTTAAATGATATAATGATAAATATTAAGCTTGCAAATATAGTTCTATTCTAGCTGTATCTAAGAAAGTGAGAGATAAAGAGAGTGGGGAGAGAGACAGAGACAGCGAGAATATATCTAGAGGAAAGATGGCAAAATGTTAACAGACAATAACCTTAAAGTTGTAGGATTATGGATTACTTTAGGATTTTTTCTTTACGCTTTTCAGTATTTTCTAGGATTTCTGTAATTATTGTGTATGACCTTTACAACTAGACCTAAATATGTATAGTGTTTTCATTTTAAAATATCAATGTTTTGTTTTTAACAAGATAGCTTCCATATAGAAATCTATGAATAGGCAAAGATGAAAGTCATATGGAGAGAGAAGCTAAAAGAATGCAGTGTAAGAGCCTGTAAGAGACTGCCCACCTTGACAAAAGATATGGACATTGCTTTCTTAACACAGATTAAAAATCTGTCACAGAGAAAAAATATAACATTAATGGAGCACTTCCACTATAAAGACATCTGCTAGAAATCTCATTATACTAAAAAGCTGAGCATCAGACAAATTCTTGACTTGTCTTACTGACAATTTCATCTTTCAGAAGGTAACAGAAGCAAAAAGTGGAACAGCTACTTAATTCTGACCAGAAAGAAATAAGTGGGTTAGCATTACAAAGTGAGAGGAACCATAGACAAGGATGGCAGAGTAATAGGAATCCACACAGCCTGCACAACATCCCTAAAGCCTGCTGCTTGGTGTACATATAGATTTTTGAGGTGAATAATAGCTAGAATTTCAATAATAGATAACCACAAATTAAATATGCATTTAAACTCTATATACCTAAGGAAGAGGAATATTTCTTATGAACTGTTCACATCCTTGAACCAAGAATTTCACTTTGGAAATATCTGAGAAAGATACTTTTCTAACATTATAAAATTATCCAGGTCTGGTGGTACATGCCTATAATTCCAGCCCTCAGGATACTGAGGCAAGGGATCATGAGTTTGAGGCCAGCCTGGGGTACATAGCAAGACTCTGTCTCAAAATATTTTTTCAACTTATGTGCATTATATATTTATATAATTGAGCAAAAGCAATATTTTTGGCAACACTATTTTCATTGCTGCAAAATACAAAGCATTCTGTCAATAAAAGGACAGGACATCAACTCAGTAAAGTATTATGCAATCTTCATGATCATAGAATTTACAACAAAATGTTAGTACACTATCAATAATTTCATATAAGCTGTAACAAATCAGGATGCAAAATTGTATGTATTCCTTTATGTACTCAAAAATATTAAAATATATAGATAAGTATTTTTTTCATTCAGTCAACAAACTTTAATTAGGTTTCCTACTAATACAACAAGTCATGGAGTGAACATTGAAAAAAATAAAAATACTGTACTCTTTTCATAGTGGGAAAAGACACAAAATATTTTGAAAAGTTGTCTTTGGACAGAGGATTTATAGATGATATCTGAGTGATTTTTGGCGTCATCATACTTATCATATGTTTTACGGTGAACATACATTCCGTTCATAATGGAAATATAAAATATTGCTTTAAAATTAGCTGAAATGCATGCATATTTAATAAAAGTATTATGCCTTGATTTAATAAATGTGTAATGTCCTAATCAAGGAAGGTAATAAACTATATTATGTGCTTTTCAGATTACACTTGAATATTATGCACACTCTGGACACCTCATTTTAATTAGAAAATTAATAGGAATGCATTCAGGGAATAATGATTTAAATGATAGGAAGTCTGCATGTTATGTTAAAAATTACAGAACTGAGAGAATTGGGGGTATTTGGACTAAAACAAAACAGAAGGTGTGGTGGAAAGAATGATAGCTATAAGATCTGAGTTCAATTTTTTTCCATCATACCAAACGAACCTTAGAAATCACTCCCAGAAATCATTTTATCTCTGTCAGTTCCCAGGTTTACTGATGTGGAACCATGGGCATGCATATGTATGCAATATGAAGGTAATATCTCTCCTCTGTATCTTTAAAACTTGTGATGAGAATCAAGACCAAAGAAGATAGTCTGTGAAAGCACATATGTATTAGAGGAAAGCAATCATTTAATAAAGATATTTCATCCATAAGAAATACTTCTATAATTTGTACACAAGTCTCTATAGGTGGTCTTTCTGCACACATACACATATATTTGAGCATGTTTTACATATCTTTTAAGCAAAATAAGATCATAATTTATAGAATACTTAATAATCTTACTTTAAAACTTTAATGATTACCATTAAAACTTGAATGACTATATAACATGTGTTGTTCTAAGGAAAACATTTAAGAATAGTGGGTCCAATTTTTTACTCAGTGTGAGGTGTATATCAGTGAAACAAAATCTCTTACCAAAAAATATCTCCCAGTCTCCAGTCTTCAAGCAATCTTTAAGCAACTAGGCAGCTATTAAATGACCATCTGATATGGACATTTGAAAAGAACTCCCTAGGGAGGTTAGAATAACTAGCTCTCAACTCTTTCCCACTGTAAGACTCTATGATTTTATTTTGATTCCATAAATTGTCTAGATATGCTAAAAGCGAGAATATTAACATTTGTGGAGATTCCCATGCCCTTTGTGCTTGCTTTTACAAAGTATCTCATCTTATGCTAATTAAGCCTATGAAGTACGTATATTTTATAGCTGATGAATGCAAGTCTCAGAAAGACTAAGAAATCTGTCCAAAGACAAATAGCTGGTGAACCACAAAATCAGGGTATGCATTAGTTTGTGTATTGCTGTGAAAGAAAAATTGACTGAAGCAAACTTACAGGGAGAGATATTTACTAGATGCTTATGGCTAGAGGATCACAGTCCATAATGATGACAGAGCAGGTGTGGTGGTGGCAGCTTGCAGGGCCCATGGTAGACATCCTAAAGTTATGGCAGATCAGGAGTGGATGGCAGAGTGCCCAGAATGATGGGTCCCCATATAAACCTCCAAAGCCCACTCCCAGTGATCTACTTCTGCAAAGGTAAATCCTGCCTCCCAAAGTTCCATAATCTCCTAGGACAGAGCTACCAGCTGGGGAACAAACATTCAAACACATGACCTGCGGAGGACATTTTAGATTTAAATCATAACACTTTACTCCTGACTCCTAAAAGTAATACCCATCACATAAGGTAAAATGCATTCAGTCTAACTTTGTTCTTGTTAGGTGCTGTCAAGTCAGTGTTCAACTCATAGTGAACCTATGTACAACAGGGGAAACAGTATTGTTACTGCTTCGCTGCTATTCATGGGGTTTTCAATAGCTGGTTGTTTTTTGGTGGGGGGAGTATGTTGCTGGGTCCTTCTCCCAAGCCTACAGTACCTGGTATTCCCAGGTGGTCTCCCATCCAAGTACTAACCAGGCTGGACCCTCCTTAGCCTCTGAGATCTGACAGGATCGGATGCCACAGTGGTACAGCTGCAGGCAGTCTAACTTTAGGAGCCTGCAAGTTCTTAACAGTTCCAATAGTGTTCAAAAGTCTAAGTCCAAAGTCTCCACTAACACTAAAGACACTACTTAGCTGTGAGCCCCTGAAAAACAACAAGACAGGTTATATACATCCAACACAATGACAGAAAATAAAATTCCCATTCCAAAATGGAGGAATGGGGACACTGAAAGGAAAGATTGGTGCAAATCAAGACCTATACCCTGCTGGAAAAACAAATCCTATGGCTCCAGGTCTAGAATCTGGCATAACTGATATCATGTGGCATCTGGTATCTGGCATCATCTGGACTGAAATAGGCCTGTACAGCTTTGCCTCCCTGGCCCATTTGGGCTGGCTCCACTCATTGCCAGTAGTGCTCCTTGGCAGACAGTTCGCATTGCTGGCATATCCAACATCCTGGCGTCCCCACTGCTGATTAGGCTCTATTCTCATAGCTTCATACATCATCTTGTTAGGGGCTACCCTCAGGGCATTCGACGCTGGTACACACAGCCTGGACTCACAGGCTATTTTATGGAATGTTGATGACATCCTCCATAACTTCATAGCTCTTGCATTCTTTGTGCCTGAAAAACCAGCACCACATGGACATCATCAAGGTTGCAGCTGGATCAAGCAGTAGCTGGGTTCATTTTGAACCACAGCTGCAGTAGCCACTGTGCTCCAGAGTGGAAAAATCATTTCTCTGAGCAGACTTTTCTGAGTGCCTCCAGGAGACATTCATTTTCCTACCACTCTCTTTGCAAGTGGGTTTACCATTTTACACTCAGGAGGCCTCACATGGAGGGGCCTGGGCAACTCCCTCTGTGCAATCAGACCATCTTTATTGTATGAGTGCAATATGCGTGGCTTTTCTTTATCACTACTTGTCTCTTTAACAATTACCACCTCATTGCTTGAGCCAGCTCTTCCCACTGCAACCTTAAACAAGCTGTGGCTTTTTTTCCTGTTTAAACTGCACATTTTTCAAATCCTTCTGTTCTGCCATTTTTTAAAACATACATTTCTCTAAAAGTATCCAATCATCACTATGCCACACTCCTAATATCTTGTTGCCATCCTGTTATTTTCTCCACCACTTTAATTAGTACATTGCTTACAAATTCAGCTTTGCACAAATCTTTAGGACATTGATAAACTGAAGACAGATTTTTCACTAGAATGTAACATGAATAGGCTCTAGTTCAATGCCCAATAGAGTCCTCATTCTCCTCTGAAACCTTGTAAGCTCGGTCTGCATTTCTATAGGCTGCAGCATTCAGGTCTTCCAAATGCTGGGATTTAGCTCAGTTGGTAGAGCGCTGCGCTGCAGTCACTGAGGTCCCAAGTTCGATTCCCAGCACCACAAAATGGGAGAAGGACGTGGCAATCCACTCCCAAGGCAATCCCGAAACAATCAGCCATTGAAAACCCTATGAGGGTCGCTATGAGTCGCATACTGACTCGACAGCACCTAACAACAACAAATGCTCACCAGAACTGCCCGTCAAGCTCTGCTTACAGCATTCCAGGGCTTCTCTTGCTCCCATCTCCAAACTCTTCCAAACTTCAACAAACAAATTCCAATGGTCTAACGACCACATGGTCAGGTGTCTGCACAGCAAAAACCCTTCTCTCTAGTACTGATTTTCTGTATTAGTCACCTAGTACATTGTTGTGACAGAAGAACAGTCCAAAATAAACTTATGGGAGGAAATATTTATAGGGGGCTCATGGCTAAAGGATTGCATTCCACAATGGTGGCAGGGCAGGTGTGGCAATGGCAAGGAGCCAGGCCTATGGCGCACAACCTGAAGTCATGGCAGATCACAAGCAGAGAACAAAGAGAGCTACTGGAGCCACGGATTCAAGTAGAAACCTGCATAGGCACAGCTCCAGGGGCCTATTTCTGCAAAGCTAGATTCTGCCTCCCAAAGTTCCATAACCTTCCAGGAGAGTGCATCCAGCTGGAAACCAAACTTTCAAACACATGACCTATGAAGGACATTTTAGATTCGAACCATAGCAGGGCTTGCACTCTGTTTTCATAAAGTGCCTACTATTAGCCCTATTTCAGTGACTATGTTCTTAATGTTCCAGAGTCCAAAGGAAATGCATATGAGACTGCTACAGGAATAAGGGCAGATCTCAGTGACAGCTGAGACACTCACTGTAATGAAAACAGCCCTGCTTCCTCTCTCTCCTATAATAGTTCATTTAAAACATTGATAACTACATATTACAATTTTTTTAAAGTTTACAAATCAATGTGCTTTACCAGGTAACTTTGCATATGTTTCTCCATGAAGCTATGGAGCCTGGAACACTACGCAAGTCTAAACGTTTAACAACTAAAGCCAGTGGTTTGATAAGTGAATATGTAAAAGATCTGTGGGGCTCAACAAAGAAGCAAAGACTCAGGTTGACAATTCTATGAAGAACAGGAGCAGCAAGAGGGTAATTTAGGGTCGTTAAAGCCAAGATCTATGAAGACAGTGAGTTCCGGAGAAGCAAGAAAACAACTAGCAAGCACAGACCAAATTGCAAGCCATTCAAGGCAACAGTGACCTAGTGAATCATATGAGTTACACTTGCAAGCAGTGTGTTACCCCTCACCTACAGCCACTCTCCCATAAATTGAGGTTTCCCCGTTTTGGTAACTGCTCTTCTCATTCTAAACCTTTTTGAAAGAAATCATTCTCTCCCGTATTTTAAAATACCATCTATATATTTAAAATCTCCAAATGTGTATCTGAAGCACTAACATCTACTTGGAACTTTACACCTACATAACCAATTGTTTGCTTTGTATAATCAAATTAATGTCCTATGGGCACTTCAAATGTAATTCATTCTGTATATCTTATTATCTTTTCCTTAAATGCCCTCTTGTCCTCTTCTACACAATCAATAAAGCCAAATCAGGAGGCATCATTTATAAATTTATAAATGTTGGTGGGGTACAGAGTAGTAAGACTTTTGATGTCTCCATTATGGAACTGTTATGTCACTTTTGTTTACACATTCACAACTTAACATGTTTTGCAGACCCATATTTCCCATGTATTGATGTAGTTGTATCATATATTTTGAGATTTTCCTCTCCTCTTTTTCCCCTCTATTTTATTTCTGCTCCCTGTTCCCCACTGCCCAACCTCCACTCCCACCCATTGATCCCCTCTCCCCTCCTTTCCATTTTGCTTATATTTTCTCTTTATAGATACCTATTAATGTTCGTTTTTATATGTCTTCTTATTTATTTATTTATTTCTCTTGCTTTAAGTTAGATTTAGCCTCCACATATGGAAGAGAACATACGGTATTTCTTTTTTTGGAACTGGCTTAGGTCACTTAAGATGATATTTTCCAGTTCCATCTATTTTCCTGAAAAATGAAATTATTTCATTCTTCTCGGTTGCTGAGTAATATTCCATTGACATATATACCACAATTTTTCAATCCACTCCTCTGTGGGGACACCTGCACTTCCATCTTTAATGCAGCACTCTTCACAATTGCAAAGATATAGAATCAACCAAAATGTCTATCATGAGGCATCTTGAGAGGTTAACCTTCCCTCCATTTCCAACCAACTACTTTGTTATTATTAGGTGCCACTGAGTTGGGTCCAACTCATAGTGACCCTATGTACAACAGAAGAAAACACTATCCGACACTGCCATGCCTGGTACTATGTCAGTGCTTTGCTGCTATTTATAGGATTTTTAATGGCAGATTGTTTTGGGATTGTTTTGAGAGTGGTCTGCCAAATCCTTCTCCCATTTTTGCAGTACTGGGAATCCAATCCAGGGCCTCACACAGCACAGCACAGCACTCCACCAACTGAGCTAAACTCCATCCCAACCAACTACTAATGCCCAACAATCTTACCATCTAAATTGTTCTCAGAGATGTCTTCTCTAATGCCACTGCCAGTGCCTTGAGCCATCACAATTCATTATCTGCACTTGCTCCAGTGTGTTCCTCACACATCACTGATGACATATTCCCATCCCTTGCCCGGTGTGGTTCCATATCTTTGGACATTTTCCCATTCTTTATCGGGCCAATTCCAAATGTCAGCTCTGTTCACTATCTCTTTCAAGGAACTTATCCCAAAATCTCAAGTTGGATTAGTGTCCTTTCACTATGCACTCAAATTGTTCTATGCATTACTCCAGCATTGTATGTACAAAGTTACATTGGACATTTATGATCATGTTTGCTTTGAGGATAGAAACTGGATATTTCATTTTTATATCTCAAACAACTAGACAATGACTTCTTGTTGTTGTTGTTGTTGTTGTGTGCCGTCCAGTCGGTATCTGACTCATAGCAACCCTCATAGGGTTTTCAATGGCTGACTGTTTAGGGATTGCCTTGGGAGTGGATTGCCAGGTCTTTCTCCCATTTTTGCGGTGCTGGGAATCGAACTCGGGACCTCAGAGACTGCAGTGCAGCGCTCTACCAACTGAGCTAAATCCATGGGAGAAGAATTTAATCCAGCAGACTTCACAGTTCTGGAAGCTGGAAAGTCTAAAATTAAAGGCACTAGTAGATTCAGTGTTTGGTGAAGGGCCAGGTTCTGCTTCATATACTATACCTTATTGCTATATCTTCACATGGCAGAAATGGCAAGGCACTTCCTGTTAACCTGTGTTATAAGAGTATTTATCCCACTGATAAAAATCTGAGCTCTCATAATTTAACCACCTTCCAAAGTCTTCATCCCTGAATATTATTTCATGAAGGGTTGTTGTTGTTGTTGTTGTTAGGTGCCGTCGACTAGGATCTGACTCATAGCGACCCTTTGTACAACAGGGGAAACACTATTGTCAGTGCTTCTCTGATGTTCATAGGGTTTTCAATGGCAGATTGATTTTTGGGAGGGGGTTGCCAGGTCCTTCTCCCAAGCCTACAGCTTCTGGTATTATCAGGTGGTCTCCCATACAGGTACTAACTAGGCCCGACCCTGCCTAGCTTCTGAGATCTGACAGGATCGGATGCCACAGGGCTACTGCTGCAGGCCTCATGAAGGGTTAGGTTTCAGCATATGAATGGAAGGGATACCAACACTCAGACCAGGCAAAGTCTGTGTATTTTAAATACAAGCCTGAAAAAAACCATTGTGTGTCATTAGAAGCAAAGATTTGAAAGCCTATGTTTATTTCTGTCATCACTGGTCATCCACATATGATCCTAAGTCAGTCCTGTACTGTGCCTGGGCTGGTGGAGAGTCCACCTGGCAACATGGCGCACTGACCTTCCATCTTTACATAATGCTCCTAAAAGTATTCTTATGTTCAATTTTTACTTTATATTCCATAAACTAACAGCTCTTTTCAAATAAATTCATTGCTACCACTGAGCTAACGGTGAAGAGTAGTAGTTAGGATACCTGTCACTTCCTAACTTATGCCTCTAGAGAAAAGTCTTTTATCTTAAATTACTAATTTATGATGAAAAATTAAGTTATACCTATTGGCATTTTGGGACCAAAGATATTCTTGATCCAGTAGTGCCCTCAAACTTTTTGTATGCTCCAATTCTTACCTACAGCTCTGGAAGGTAAGTAGTGAAAAGCCTACCACCACTGATAACACCTCATCTTTCCTGTCCCTCCAATCTTAATGTTGGGAAAAGGTCAGTGACAGGTTAAAAGGGAAACCTCAAAA